>JAPSGF010000008.1:18896624-18909254 GCA_035772895.1 Perdix hodgsoniae
CCAGGAAACTATATCTTTTTGATAGAGAGAGGGCAATAATGATTAAACAACTGAGAAGATACAGGAGCACATCGTCTTCTGCTTTATCCTGACAGTTTATTAAATAATCCTTGAAAGTAAGACATCACATCATAGACATTGCTACCTTAACATTTTTGAACCTCTAATACAGACAATTTTCTCAAAGTTTTAGGTTTAAAGATATCTTAAATAATAGTTTTCTCCCCAGTCAGTTTATATGTTGTCCATGACAGCACTTCATAATAACTAATTGCAGGCCCTCTTCTCTAAATTCAGTACAGTAAGAGTTCCAGTCTGGATATTCTTTCTGTTGGCCAAAGTTCCAAATAAGGCATTTCAAATATGAGCCTGAAGTAGCTAGGATGAATAGAGGTGTTTCTCGAAGACTGGATAAAACACAGAAAAATTCCCATTCTCTCTGATTTACCAACACCAACAGTTCTGATGTAAATGAAAATGAACTTGGAGAGATGTCGGAGTACAGAAGGTGCTTGGAAGAAGGAAAGAAAAGTGAGCTGAAAGAACTGCTTCTAGCCCTGAAAAAGAGAAGCCACGATTCAAATTTCACACAACTTGTTCTTATTATCATTTGCAGAAAATCTATTGGCTCCTTGAGCTTGCACAGTGTGCAGTTCCCCAAATATTAGCACCGGCGCAAAAGCAGTGGTTGAACCAAACACTTAGGACAGGAAAAGTACATCTACTGCTGCTTTTTGCATCACCTTAAACTACTGGTGTGAGTGTTTTTTAAAACAAGATGAAATGTTCCTGCAAAAATGCCAATCAACCTCAGTTACATGACTCTCATCATAATGATTGCTAACTAAAAAGGAGAAAGAAAACACTGTTCAGTAAGCCTAGTCTTTGGGTCTTCCCTGGAGTATCTTGCATTCTCCTCTTTTTTCAGGTACTCCTATCTTCAACATAGTCCTGTATACACCTAAGATGAAGTCTCATACTGTAGCTCAACATTGAGAAGTATCATCAAATATTTAGTCATATTTTCCTATGAAAAATAAATAAATTTTCAGGTTTCTGGCTTTGGTTAATAGAAAATAACAGTCTTGTAGCAAACTATTCAAGACACAAAAGTGAATGCGTGAGTGAAACACACATGACACTGCAAAGAGCATGGATCTCTTGAGACCATCATGAAAGATCTAAAATGTGTTCCATACCCTAGGGACTTGAAAAGCTGTTGGAATCCTGTGAGAAATGTTTATAGCAGTTAGGATTTTAGAGGGATTTGTGTAATATTATAGGTTAAACTGACATATTTAAAGCTATCCAGTTGTTCATTACATGTTTGGGAAAATTTGTTCATTCCAAAAGCAAAGTCTGGCAAATTCGTATTCAGGCTGATGAAACTCAAATTCCTCTTTTTCTGTCTTGCTTTACTAGTCTTTGGTAAAAACACTGATATATCCTTTCTAATCTACCTTAAGTAATACCTGAGTAAATTTTAAAAAAATAAAAAATTCCAAAATCATGTAGTTGTGATTTTTATTGTATAAACAGACAAAGAATATCTAAGGTACAGCAAAAACTTTTAGATGTTCCTCTTTGAAAAGAGATTCAAGATTTTCTGTTTTTTTATCCATTTTGGTTGCAAGATAATCCTTTGATTTGCTTAGTCAAGCTCCTACCCCTTCGGGGAATTCAAATGGCAGAGACATGAGATTTGAGATCTGTACTTAATATTAGCTGGAAAAGAATAAATAAAATAAAAAATATGCTATTCCAGACAGCAATTCTTTCCCTTTCACTTCCCTACCAATGAGTGACAAAGAAAATATTGCCTAAGGCTGAAATAGATTTTATAACCTTTAGGTTATGGATTCTAAACAGTATTAACCACACACTATATTTTTCTACCATTCTGACAAAGTATTCAAGCTTCTTCTACTTCATCAGAGTGTAGCTGGCGCATATTTAGAAAGGTTGAGCGGGCAGATGACAAATCTGTACTGAAGTCAGGAATAATATGTGCTTTGGAAGATGCAAATGAGTACTGCAAACCTTGCATAAAACTCATGTGACATAACAGTTAACACTGTCTGTCAGCAATGACAATGTGCAATCGGAGAAGTTACTGTGCCTTTCATTACTCCTTAGTACAAAGTGCAAACACGGCTGGAGTGAAATTGGGTCACTCCATACTTGTCTGTATGTAGTAAATCCTCTGTCACTTTTGTTGATTAGAGACCAAGCATTCAACCACTAGAAAAATAACACCTCCCCCTTCTATAATACTACTGCTAAAAAGGGCCAGGAAATCTGAAGTGCCTGTAGGTGGTTGTCTCTGCTGTGGTCACCATAGACAGAATACAAATTGAGACACAAAAACAGACTGGCGGTCAGATTATTTTGCTTGGGATGGGGTGACATATGCTTTAGAGACAACATTGTACTCATGGTCCACCATAATTCTATATTAGGAAATAATTGTTAACAAAAAAGAAATCATTCTTCTTTTTATCAAAGTCACTGGATTTTTGCATATTTTTAATTTGCTATTTGAGGATTACTAGAGCTACGAGCTGTATTCTGCACTGTCCTATATATGATAAAACCTTGAAAACTAGTTTTTAGCTTTAATTAGTATTCATCAAAACTGAAGAAAGGGGTGGGAAGGAGATTTTTTGCTATACAGGATCCTTCCTTTTTGCACCAGAGGAATGGTTTAAAGAGATACTGTCAGTATTTAAGCAAAATTGGACTTAGGGTTCCTAAATTGTTACTGGAATGCACTGACTCACTAGACTGATCCTATCAGTTATTATCTCCTTTCTGATGAAATCTTTCCCAAAAACAGAACTGAAAACTCTAGCAATATCATCCTCAGATTGTGTTCTGTCCTGCTGAATCATTCAGGGCAGTACTATCTACTCCTCTGTTTATTGAGCAAAGGCAGCTGTGAACATCATTCTTTCTGGGAATGGGAATGAAAAGGGCAAATACTATTCCCTGAAATAGTTCTTTGTTAGAAAGTGAGCAAAAAAATTCTGACTAAAAAGAGGGAAAAAAAAGTTAACCCTATCCTCAGATAAAAGCAACAGCCTCAAAAGAAGGCTCTAATTCTTTCATGGAGAGAGATAGAAAGAAGCAGGGATATATTTTTTATGTTTCATTTTTGTGTTGTGTGACCTACAGATACTTTGCTTGAAATATTTACTCTGTAGTGTTCACACAAGAATCCTAAAACTAGTGTATAGCAGTGAGGAGACAAAGTGTTAATAAAGTTCAATGTTAATGACTACAATATCAATAACAACCTGCATATTCATTCCTAAGAAGTCAATGAGGGCAGTAGAACAATTAAGTGCTATTGTTGGCATTGGAACATGCTGCGCTCCATGAGTCTAAATACATTCCAGGACAGGAAGATCACCACTGTTCTGTCCTTCAGAGTCATCTATTACTAGGACTCATCAGTAGAGCTAAGGAAACTGATTTGTAGCAAGTAAGTAATGAAAGCAAAACACATTCAAGTTATGAAAGAATAAATTTCTAGAGAAAATATTTTCATCTGAAAAAGAAAATATCTGTTTTTATTTTAAAATGATGTATGACAAACCTCATAGAACATTTTGAAAATCAATGTGATCGATGGAATGAGGATAGGGGTAAAAATAGTAGGTGCAATTTAAAGACGCCAAGATGCCTGAGAGGGAGTAAAAAAAAGTCAACTTTCTAAAGAGAGAAAGACAAGGTGCAGTGGGTAAGTTATTTCAGAGGATAAAAGCCTGGCCTGGAAATTGAAGATGGAGGTTAGTAACAAGTGCAACACTTCATTGTGGACAGAGACAATATTTGTAAGGTGAAAATAATCTCTATTGGACATAATTTTGTTCTCCTTATACATAGCAGTCCTAAAGGTAAATGGTCAGGTATCATTTTTACTGCAAGAATCAAGCTATACATATAGTAAAAATACTTTTAACATAAAAGAGCAACAGGGCTAAAGCACAGTGAGAAAGAACTGACAGAGTTTGCAGAGTTCAGCATGGAAGTGTATGTAGGGAATAAACTCAGACAAGTGATACACCTGGGTGTTCTTGTCGTGGTCACAGCCTGAACAAATTGTAAAAGAATATCTAAGTAGCAAGAATCTACAGCATGTAAGAAAAACATGTAGGAAAAAGAGTAAAGTAACTGTGTTTAAACTGTGCAGTAAATGTGCTGCACTTGACATGGCTGTCCAGCCCAAGGCTGGGTGTGTGGTGGCTCTGGTGGAGCGCGTTTTTACTTTCAAAGGCCACTGGTGACGGCTGCATGATCCCAGCTTTTGACCAGATATGCTGCTGAGGGTACATATTGTGTTAGTGTGATATTGGATCACAAGACTCAAACATAACTCAGAGACTACTACAACTAAACTGGAGAGACTGAACTGTAGAGGAGACTGTGCATCAGCATACTTCTCTGTCAGGAGTCCTTTTGTGGTTACCTGAAAGGGACTGAGGAGGGTGAGGGTGGCATTGTTTCCTCAGGGGGAGTGTGGCAGGATCAAATGATGTCATCACAACTCAGAGTAAAACTGGGACCTCGTAGGAATGGACTAAGTCTGATCTGATCTATTGATTTTAACTCTGCCCATGGCAGGGGGAAGGAGCTTGATGATTGTTAAGATCCCGTTCAACCTAAGTAATTCTGTTATTCTATAAAGTCTCTTTGCAGCATGACAGGATCATCTTAAGGGCTGGAGAGCAAATCTACCCCAGTTCTTCACTGGCCAACAGAACATGGGTTCTGTTCTGTTCAGAAGCAAGAGTTTCTCTTTTGAGTATTAAAGTATGACATTTTTTCTGGAGTTGTGTACTTATGATAGGACTATTACACTTCACAGATAAATTTTCTGGGGACTCAATATAGTAGTGCTGGGATGATGTAAGTTTTTGGATCATGGCTTACATGACAAGGACTCATTGAAGTCATTGAAGAAGATGCGAGAAATAAGTACTTATTTCTGAAACCAGATGCCCATGCCTCATTCAGAAATCTTTTAGTTCATTTACTTAATTCATATCTGATCTGGACAAAGGAAATTAAGTTATATATTGTAAAGTGAAAGCTACTTTAATGTAATGCTCTCAGAGGCTATCTTTCTTCACAATTACAAATACCATATATGCAGGCTGAAAGGACAAATAAAAGTTCTGAATTATTTTTTTACAGAATCTTTGAACTTGGAACATCATTTTAATTTGAACATAAGGCAGAGATGAACACAAACCCACATTTCTTAGTCAATATTAGAGCTATCATGCATTTGCCAAAGGTTAATAACAAGAACATGAAGGATATGAAAAGTTTTAGCTCAGAGTTTTCTTTGAAAATAAATTTTCAGGGCTTGCTGGAGGAAAATACATATTTTTTTTCAAGATTTACAATAAAAATAAACACTACACAGGAGATGAGTTTAAGAAGCTATGTTAAATTCTGGCAACTTGCACTACAAAATATTCAAGCTTCACGCTCAGTGAGAGTAAACATATTATTCAGTGATATTAATAATGTTAATTGCAGTACTGTAACATATTTGGATTCAACTTGTTAGTCTTTGAGTATCCATTACATTAGTATCTGCCTCAAATCTACTTCTTTACTGTCTTTTCTTTGCTACTGCAGACAAGAAGGAAAGGACCAGCACACTTAAAATGACTAAAGCGGGTAAGATAACCTGCACTGCCAAATCAGTAAACTTGAGTCAAGCTCGGTCATTTCTTGAGCAGCAGCATAGCCAACCACAAGTTTAGGATGGATCACAGTGGCCCCAGAAGACAGGTTTAGTCCTAGTTTCAATCTGTTCCTGGAAAATTGGAATGTAAACTGGAGCTGAAGATACAACTGGATCCCGAGGACCAAGATGGTCCATTGCCAATGCTGGTTTCAGGTTTCAGGGCTGTTTCCAAGCCCTCCCTTTGTTTGTTGACAGTGCTGCTGCTGCTTCCCCTCCTGCCATCCAATCTTTCGTGATCTGCCCAGCAGATGTCCCCAGGCCTCTGCTGGATGAGAGCACAGGGATAGCAGAGACTGATTTTCTGTATATTGGTTGCTCTCAGTAAATAATAACAAGTTTGAACTGGTCACTTGGAGCTGGAAACAGTCAATACCTAATCTTCCCCAGCCTGTGAAAGAGGCATGCTGGGTCACTAGTGGTTCTTTCAGCTCTTTTTGAAGTGTCAAAGAGATGTTATGGGAACTGGTGTTGAACAGTTTTCAAGCACAGATAAATAAAAGATGTGCCAGTGCTACAGCTGTGACCATTGTTCTGCAACTAGTTACGTGTATGCTAAAATGAGTATGTTTTCTGTTGAAGTTTAACTACTCCACATGTTAACAGAATGCAATGCTAGCAAAAGCAACAAGACTTCTCATTATGATATTCTGTGTTCATACCTCAAATCCCTGTGGTCTTCCTAGACTTTCTTTAATATGTTTCCACGCAACAAGAATCTCTGATACAGACAAACTCGTAGCTTTGACATCGATAGGAGCAGCAGTGGGTTCTGTATTAAGAAAAATTGAAACAATAAACCTCCACTGTAACAACTTGTATTTATCAAAAAACACTCCATCTGAAACTGTCATTTGCTTCCTTTTTTCTACCTTAATACTCACAAGAAGGTATGACACTTATGGGGAACATGAAAAACTGAACAAGATAAAGAGATTATTATTGTTGTACTTCTTTATTTGTGTCATGCTACATCAATATCTTATTGCTGATAACGGGTGCAGTAAACTGTAACAGGATCCCTTATGATTTTTTTGAAAATCTTTTATGTTTGTAAATGACCTCCTTTCTCCCCCCACCTTTCATCTTACTTCATCAGCTTTGCTTCACAAATAAATGAAGTGTTCATTCTCTTCCTAACTTTTGAGTGCCTTTTTTCCAGCTCAGATTGAATGATACCTAACTATGGTGCTCAGTCAATCCTATGAAATATTTACTCTTTGAGGTCCTAGAATTGTTCCTCTCATTATCTGTGTTGTTACCATTGACCTTTAGCCTGTGCTACTTGTAGGACACTGTGTAGTCCTGGCTTTTTGATGATCTGGACCAGAGAACCTGTAAGTCTAGGGTGGTCATCCCTGCCGTCTCTCTGGGGTGAACAACTTTTAATGCAGCAGGGAAAAGGAAAAGGTGCACACCAATGGCTTAGGGCTGCCCAATTTAGTTGCCATAGAAAGGTTTTACTTTGCACTTTGAAATAAGTGAGCACTTCATAGAAGTCCAGCTTCCTTTGGTGGCTCGATAATTATCTGGGTAAATACATAAAGAGCTTTGCTGAGATATGCTTTGAACCACACTAAAAATTTGTATCCTCATTTAGTGTGCAGAAGGAGCGTCCCAAAATACTTGTGTATTAATCCAAGGCTTGACTAAAGAAGCCTTTTGGATTTTCTGCTTTACTACCTAAGTGTTATTGAAAAGTTGCCCAAGACAAGGTATGGAGATAAGGCTTGAACACTGTACTAGCTTCTTTCCAATTTTCTGGTGAAGTTCACTTCCTCAGCAAAAAGGTTTGTATTGTACTAGAAGAGTCTGCAATTTCTTCCTTGGCCTAATGTTCGTCATTACATTTCTAATGTGTTGGTCTGATCTTGAAGGGCGGGCAGAGGTCCTGGCTTTTTTTTTTATGGGGAGGTACATCAGAGAACTTTGTAAATAATACATTTTTGGAGGCTCATCTAACAAGGCTACAGGAAAGGAATTTCCTTATGGAACAGCCTGACTTAAAATTATATATTTTTGTCATTGTTCAAACTGCCTCAGTAAGATGTTTAACTACTCTCCTTTCTCTGATCATGTTGCAGAAATTGTTCTGGCACTGCTCCCCTATACATTTTCTTTGATATGGATTGTACATATTTTTCATCCCTTTTGATGTCAGATTTTTAATGTTTGCATTTCTTTTTGATCTTCTTTTTTATTTACTTCTAAAGAAAAGAAGCATTTCTGATGTGATTCAAAATAGCATTCATTTAAAATGAGACTTACTAATAAATATTATATATGTTGTATATATATGTGTGTGTAACTTTTCAGGTAAAAAAAAAAAGAACTAAAAATATCTAGGAATAAAAAAAATGATCTTCTGAATTTAATACTGAAAGAAATGTGCTATGAAGAAATGTATTACTCATAATATGATTTTCTGTTCCATAGTTACACTCTGCTTTCTGTTTTATGCACTACTAAGATTTCTGTAGGAAAATCTATTTTCTAGTTTTTGTATTATTGAAGCAATTACCTTGTTGTCAGAAAAGATTGCAGTGGGATATGTAATTTGTGATGTACACAAAATGTTGGTTGGCAGCCTTAACATTTTCTATAAATGCAGAAACCATTTCCTCTTCATAGCATTCACTAAGGGTGGTTATGTAATGCTCAGAATAGGAAGGCTGAGTATTTCCTGATATTTTAAAAAATTGTTTTGAACAAATGAAGTAGAAATAGTGTTTGTTTGTTTGTTTGTTTGTTTGTTTTTAGTGAAGATAATGTATTTCTCACATATCCAGAAATTATTCACTGTAGTTTCCCTGATACTAGACATTAAGAATCTAAGTGTTCATCAAAAAAACATAAATTATATATTTAGGAATAAGGTATGTTGCGACTGTTTGAAAGTTTATGGAGATGAAATAACATTTAATGGATTCAGATAGGATGAGGATCATATAATTTCTGGTGATATAATATACATTATGTGGTTCAGTCCAATGTCATGCTTTATTCTGTGTGTCTAAAACTAATGATAAGTTTGATAGGTTCATTGGTTTTCCCATTATAGTCACTGATGCTATGCTCTTATCCTGTTCTAAATATCTTGTCATTATATTAAATCTACTGATATCTTCCTGAGACCATGCTGACAGAAAAAAAAAAAAAGGCAAATATCTTTAATAATTCTTATAATATACCTCTATCAAATTAAAGATGAAGCGTGGTAAATTCTTATGAATTGCATTGCGTGCAATGTCTAAAAAACATAGTCCTTCTATGTGCTACAATCACCTTGTAAGGAAACATATTTAATCTGCTGCACTTTGGGTTGACCATAATAAAGCAAAGCAAGGAATTACAGTAATTGTATTGATCATGAATGTCAATTCAGAGAGGGAATCTTGAATTTCAATACTGGCACAAAGGAAAATGAATAGTTGGTTACTGGGTCTCTATTTCTCAAAAGAAACCAATCCATTTTTTTTCTGAAAGTTCATCCCTGAAGATTTCCATGTGATCCAACAAAAACAAATAAAAAAGCAGAACTAAAACAGAATTCAAGGAACTCTTGTATTTTTCTTCTTTAATTCTTTTGTGGAATGAAACCTCAGTCAGGACTCCTTGCTCAGTCACATGGTATGCATTTACTTCTCATTTTGACTCCAGAAGAAAACTTTATACACTTCCCTAAATTCAGGATCTGAACTTTCATTTTAAGTTATAAATATCATCCCAAGTAATTGAATATAGTTAAGATTTTAGGACTTTAGCAGAGCCTTGACAGATCATTCCTCCCTGTGGGGAAAAAAATAAAACACACACAAACGAAATTTATGGAAAAGGAAAATGGAAGGAGGAAAAAAGGAGGAGTCCCTCTAATGTCATCCTGTAGGTAAAGAAAGCGGAATTATTTGCAACAAGGTCTTCCAAATTAAAGCACCTCCATCTTTCATTCCTGAGAAAAGCCAAGAGACATTATGTTCAGTTCTACCCCTCAGACTGATGGATGCATGTCCATAGATGGGCTACTCCACCAGATCTATGATGGTGTGTCTGCCTGCCTTCAGGTTAACACTGCATCCAGCATCCTGTGCTAGAAAGGAAAAAGGATGTTGACAGAAGAGAAAACACAAAACCAGAGACATGAGTATAAAAAGCTGATAACCAAAACAACAAAAATCAGATGACTGATCTGATCTCTTGGACTTCTAAGTCTCTTTCTATATCCACATTTTCTCTGAACAGTATATTTCAACAGGATGTTAAAGGAGAGACAAACCAGAGGGGAAAGGAATGAACTATCAGTGAAGCAGTGATCAGGCCTGCAGTGTTGAGATCTGGCCTGACCCTGCTATGTTTATTAGTGCTGAATAACCCATAGTTGTGCGGCAGAGCTTCTGAACACCATTTCTATAATGCCACTCTCACATGAACATTGTTCCCAGTATCCATATTTCCATGGCTCACCCTTCTCCATGGAAGACCATAAGGAATGAATGAGTCTAGAGCACTGCTTGTATACCAGTAGGATCAAAGGAATTTTTAATAATCTCTTACATACCAGGATTAGAATTTCATATTTAACTTTCCAATGAAGATAGCTCAAGCCAAATTTGGATGGAGCAGCTCACAGAAGCAGAAAATGATCTGCTGTAATGTACAGCTAATGTTACAACTTAATAATTTTCAGGTTCACCTAAACTCCAAGGAGCTCAGCTTTCATTATGAAATGATCTACAAGACTTTACTTCTTGAATATAAGGCTATATTTAAAATAATATAATTGCATATCTTTCTTCTAGATGAAAAAAAAAAAAAAAAAACAGGTTTCAATTATTCGATTTCCATTTTGTAATGGAAAGGCTTTTTTCTTTTCTCATTATATACATTTTCACGTTGTCCGTGTTCCTCTTACCTATGTTCTGTAATTCACGTTTTCCTATTGTTCAGATCTTTCCCTGTGTTAAAAGAGTATCATGATGTTGTAATAACAGTGGTATCATAATTATGCTCTTCTGCTAGCATTTGAAATACTAAATAATATGATCTGAGATTAAACTTAAAGAAATTCTGCCGGTAGCCTTCCAACTCTATATTTTCCTTTCAGTACTTTTGTCTACCATCATTTTCCTAATCAGTTTCTTACTGTATTTATAGTTTTTGTATCATCTTATGCCTTTTACAAACTTTTCTTTTTTCTTTACCAAGGGAGTAGTGAAACGCTTGAGCAGGATGCCCCAAAAGTTTGTGGATGCCCCATCCTTGGAGGTGTTCAAGGTCAGATTGAATGGGCAGCCTGGCCTAGTATAAGATATGGAGGTTGGCAGACTTTCATGTGTCAGGGGGTTGAAACTCGATCCTTGAGGTTTCTTCCAAGCCATTCTACGATTCTGTGATACTATGAACTCAATAGCTATTTCACATCACATCAATGTTTCTTCAGTAAACCAGATAATCTGAATCCACTTTATTTTTTTTTAATTCAAATTAATGCCTCATTTTTGTTTCACATGATCTTTCTGTTTTATACCGTAATGTATACCATTTTCCGTTTATATCCACTTTTAAAATTACTCCTCTGTCTTTTATTTCATGTGAAGCTTACAATATATTGTGGTTATATTGCAAGTGTGGTGGAAAAATTATTTTTTAATGTGCATATATAGAAATAATTTTTTTGATAATAATTTATTTTTGCAACTTTTTCATTACTTTGGGATGGAAAATATCTTCTTCCGTGGCTTTGAGATTATTAAAAGGTCTGATTTTCACTATCAGTGGTAGTCATGAATAGAAAAAACAGATTAAATTTCATTATTAAATTTCATTATTGGTACATGTAGATGGTAAAGTCTGAATTGTTTAATTTACTGAGTTTCTAAGAAATTGACAGTACCAAAGTTTTTCATAACAGGTATAAAAATGGGTATATTTCCACATTCTTATTAGCCATTGTACTTATAATATCTTATTTATGCAAAGTGAATGGTACAGTCCATTCCTTGATTTTCTTTAATATTAATGTATTATTTACTTCTTTTTTCCTGGTTTATTAAATTTGAAAAAATAATCTCACTTCACTTTTTGGCAAAACTTGTATTATTCTTATCCCTTTCATTACTTATATTACACTACAGGGAAAATACGTTAATCAAGTCCATCAGAATAACACCACTAAGTCCACAACTACAGTCCAAGCATAACATACATGTTTTATTTAATCTGAATATCCTTTAGAGGGCACACCTTTAAATCCTCTGATGTAGCATATTGCTCTGTAAATGTACATTTTCTTTCTGTATTAATTTCAGATAGATTTTATAACTTTGACTTAGAGACATTCCAAAACATTTTCACTTCCTCTCTCATTTTTATTGCTTCAACTTACTGACTAGCTTCCTGCTATTTAATGACTAGATCCATCGTTATTTGTTAAGATTAACTTTTTTACAAGGTCTTAATTATTTAACTAAACAAGTCTATAATAACATTATTTCTTCTCAGTAGAGTCAGTAAATAATCTGCTAATTATCACACACAGAATAAGGTCATTAGTGGTATTTACTATCCAAAGTACTCTGTGATGTTAAATTTTCTCATAAATAACAGTGTCATGCAAAATTTATCTAAAATTAGAAAAGTGTAATTAGAAAGGCACAATTTGGAGCTACCACAACTGGGCCCTGACAAATGCAATAGGTGACAATATGAAAAAAACCCAACTAAAATACATAGTTAGGCTGCTTTTTTGCTACTTTTTCTTTTCTTTTCTTTTCTTTTCTTTTCTTTTCTTTTCTTTTCTTTTCTTTTCTTTTCTTTTCTTTTCTTTTCTTTTCTTTTCTTTTCTTTTCTTTTCTTTTCTTTTCTTTTCTTTT
>JAPSGF010000008.1:18909354-18926881 GCA_035772895.1 Perdix hodgsoniae
TCTCTTCTCTTCTCTTCTCTTCTCTTCTCTTCTCTTCTCTTCTCTTCTCTTCTCTTCTCTTCTCTTCATATTCTTCTAGAATATGACTACCAGCAATAGAACTTCTCACAGTATTTTCATGGAAAACATTTTCTTATCTTTTGCGTGAATGGAAATTTACATATGCTGATTTCTATCAGTACAGAACAATTTCTTTGACTAGCACAAATAAGTCTTTTCTCAGAGAATATTTTGAGAGTTATATCCAGTCCACTTCATAGAGATTTTCCTGAAATATTTTTCATTTTTATTTCTGAAGTGTTCATAAAATTTTGAATATTGAATCTTTACACATTAAGACAGATGTTTAATTTTTTATACCAACAAATTAATAAAGATACAAAAAAGTAGAAAAATTAAATAAAAATAAGAATAAATTTGCATTCTATGCACCTCTAGTGTTTATTATGTAGGAAATGAATATACACAGGTGAAGTTGTTTAGTCTTTGAACAGTTGTCCAATTAGCAAATCAAAAGGCATTGTGATCCTAACATGCATTAGAAAATATCAGTCTTTTTGTGCTCATCTTCTTTTTAGAGCAACTCAGCTTACAGTTAAGAATAAAGACATCATGCTAGAGATGAAGCTTCATTAAAATAAACATACATGTTTCTGTTATGACTGGTGTAGATTCCTAAACTTTGTCACTTGCTTTCTGGATAATATTGGCAAGTTAGTTCACCTGCTTCTCGTCAAAACATGATAAACAGTACTTTACAGTTCTGCACAGAATTTTGAAATCTATTATCGAAAAAAGCATAAGAATAATAGAACACAGTATATAAAAATAGCTTAAAATAGATAAAAATATACAATTTAATTTTAGAGCATTTTGAACTGACCTCCTTCAGCTGAGCAGATGACCACAATTGGGCTGAAGGGACCATCACCTTTGTTATTGTAAACACCAACTTTCACCTCAAAAGGAGTGAGAGGTGGAACACTTTCATCTCTATAGATAAACTTTGAGGCATCTGAAGACGTCACCATTTTTTCCTTCCAGCCACGTGTTCCATTGGGTCTGAATGCTACAATATATCCAAATCCTTCTCCGTTCTGAAACTCTTCTGATACTGGCTAAAAAATAAAGTTCAGATAATGATTAGATGTGGTTTTACTAACTTAGAAAGCAATCACTCAGACTATTACCTTGTGTCAGGGTGGTCTCTTGCAATTGCATTATAGAATTTTGATCATCACATCTTAATACACAATTATTTCCAAATCAGAAACCTGTAGGAGGGTTTCTTTGCTGAATGGCTTGTGTCTCAGAAGGATATTTACTTTATACTTTACACTGATTAATGCTTTAACCATTGATATATTAATGGAAAATTCCTTCAAGTGGTCTTGTTAGAAGTGTAGACCAACATATTTTGGTAAGGGTTCCTATGATATGATGTAAGTGACACTTATTACAGTGGGACTTTCTTAGGTTTTATGTATCCAAATGGGAAGTCAGTTAGCAGTTTAATTCTGGTGTTTTAGAGGCTTAGGATATAATGTAATAAACCTAGTAGTCCTTACTCTCAAACAAAAAATCTTGATGAAAAAAAAATCTAATTTGCTTATCTTATTTTATAGGATCAGTGAAATTAACCACTTAAATTGGGACACAACTGTCATAAGGAGACAGCTGGGAAAGATTTCTCTGTTGAGAGACTGAGCTTTGTAAAAGCTGTATCTTAAGTGTCCAGCTCAAGGAACAGAATTTTTTATACTAACGTACCTCCTACATTTGTTATAAAATCATGGTTGGCATTAGATTATGTTTAACAGATGTCAGTATATTAACCCTTGGGAAATTCCAAAAAAGGTGCCTAAAATTTCGTATCTTGAAGTGTCCATCTTAGATTTGGATGAGCTTATAAATCAGAGCAGAGACTTGGGAGACACAGAATCATCTTCAACTCATTTTGTATTTGATTGTCTCATCACTAGGCAACTCACTTGCAGAACCCATTTTCTATCTCGCTTTCTGAAACTGCACACTACTTATCCAAGGAAAATACAAAATAAATAAATACACTGGAAAGATAAAAGGTAGGGAAGGAAAAAATATGACAGACTTTGTACCTAGTTAGTTGGAAGGGAGGAGCCTTGGAGCTCTTCACAATATTCATGGATTTGACAGTAGATTGTCACTATACAAAATCAAATCAAATCCCTCAAAAAAATGGAAATACAAGAGAAGTACCAGAACCTCTGGATTCAAGTCTAAGTGCTAAATACACACTATGTGAATTATGTGAATAAGCTGGGGCATTAAAACTTTATTTGAACCTGCTAAGTATAATTCAGTGGCCTAAGAAGATTATTCTTCCCTAATTCCCAGAAACCCACACACCATTTCAATATCTCTTCAGATTTCAAAGTACTTTTTGAATTCCTTTTGCCTAAGTAAGACCAATTAAGACATTTTGCATCTTGTGAAAGTACATGTTAGTTGTACTGGAGGCATGTTAACTTGTTCTGTGGCTGTGCCTTACAGAAACGCAGTGGTTAAACAAGAAAACATGGTAGTTTGTAGTGAGTTGTTGATACCACAGAGTATTATCCAGTGTAACAAGGTGCATTACAAGTGTAATAATTCTTATTTCTCACTGCATGATTTTGTGTTTTGCTCTATAAATTCTTGAAGAAATTGAGTGACTACCATTAGAATATCATAGAATCACAAAATTGATTGAGTTGGAAGGGACTTATAAAGGTAATCTAATCCAAATTAGAAACATTAGAAATCTTTCAAGGTATTAAAACATGTATATAGGCTCATTTCATGATTTATGACTGACATACTTGAAATGCCATTTTGTTATCTTAATCTGATTAATTACTTTATGTAGTTTAAGAGGTATGTGAAACAACAGTGTGCTGAAAGTATCAGCATTAGGAAGAACACAAAATGATGATGGAAACAACAAGCTCATTATAAACATTGGAGAAGGACTGACACCTTCTCCTCTACTGGCAATTTGCATCCCTTAGCTATAAAAGAATGCCCCTCCTCTTGACACTTAGGGAACACCATAAACACACTTTACATGAATACTACATGATACTATATTATATAAGCGATTTCAGTGAGGCCAGTTTCATCAGATACAGTTCCAGACACCTGAGGTTTAGTTAGGGATTTTCCATACTGTCCCCCAATTACTGCTGTTCATAGCCTGAAAATTGTAACCAAACTGAAATTAGTATTGTTTCACTTAAAGTAATTCATCAGAATTCTGTGTTTCTCTTATGATTTTCACTGAAGCTCTCTATCTTTATTTGATGGATTTTTTTTAATAATATAAAATTAAAATATATATTTACTTTGAATATCTTTTGATGAATCTAGAAGTTTTGAAAACACCTCAGTAAAAGTTTCTACTCTACTGTGTTATTTATGATCAGCAGAGAAAACAACTTTGCTCATCCAATTACATGTTGTCATGGTCATACATCTGTGTTGTACCTTGCATCACAAATATCTTCTCAAAGTAAAAGTCTGCTTCATGCCTTTAGATTTTATTTATACAAAATACTTCAAAAATGCATTCTTCCTTATTTTAAATGTAAATTTAAACACAGTTATGGGAGATTCTTTCTCTTCCTTTAGCTATTATTTCATCTATGTAGCATTCACTTATGATAAAAAAAAGATATCACTTCTACCTAAGAATCTGGAAGACTAATGAATTAAGGCAGCTTTGGAGCTGCCACTAAGGGAAGCAGATTCTCTGCAGTATCCTCAAACCACATTAAAGTGCAATTTAATTTAGAAACTTCAGAATGAACACAATTTTGTGTTTATATCTTGTCAATATTTACTGTAAGGAAACCCCAGAACAGCGGTGTTTACTTTGTCCCCAAAGAAGTAAACTTAAACAAGATCTTTAAACAGAAAACTCCCTTACCTCCCATGCTATTACTAATTCATGACGCCTTCCACTTCTGCCACTTACATTAGCTGGAGGTGTCTTTGGAACTGTGAGCAAAAAGGAAAAAAAAATCAGAATATTGAAGGTTTCCCTATGGTAATAAATTGCTGCAGAAGACATGAGGCTGTTAAAGCAGAGCAGAAAAACATAGAACACTGTGGTAAAGTAATTTTGCTCATTTCATTTCATGGAATTCAACAATCAAGAGAACGATTATATATGTCAACAAAACATAAACAGAAAAGGTATACTAAAATAAAAAGTCACTTAAACACTGCTTCTTCTGCAAGTTAGTCAAATTTTCATTATACATATATAATCTGGGAGATAAAACAAAATTTGTCTTATTAGCATTTGTACTTTTTAAAAAAGCATTTCAAAAATCAAATACCAGGGAACGTGCCATTTTTCAGAGTTCAGATGAAATTTTAGGAATTAATTAAGATATCTACTATATCCCAGGTCTTTAGTGATTTAGAATATTTTGGTTCTTTTAAGAGATATATTATTATGCCTTGCCAGGGATCCAATTTCCAGACAGTTTATTTATCTTCCTTAAACAGCCTTTATTCTTTCTTTGAAAATGCTGGTTACTATACAATTCATTCTTTAATATTCTTTAAAATCTAAGGCAAACTATAGGTTATCATAGTCAGTAAATCTTTAAAAATCTTAGTTATTCTATTGGAATTATATATATATATTTAACTTATTTAGTATATCTAATGAAACTCTAAAACTGATGAATGTCCTGAGTTTATTTACTGTGAGCATGTAGTGTTTGCTTTCTTTATTTTATTAAATATGCCGTAAGATATAGCCTCCCTATTTTCTTCCTTACAATAGTACACAGGGTATGGGTAGAACTGTTAAGGCCTTATTGCATGCTATTGAGCTTATTTATTGACTAACATGGTACCTTTGAACTATACAAAGAAAAATAGATTCCAACAAATGTACACCACTCTCTATTTCCCATGTTGAACATTAACAAGTTCAATGAGAGTGCAGTTGTTACTAGATCCTGAAATTTCACATAATATTCAGAATTAATTTGAAGTTTTTAACTATGATCTCCCCTGTAAAGAACATAAGCCCAGTTCTTTTTTATTTTTTCTTATAACTAATGCAATCTCACAAAGTTTATGAATTGCTTCTGACATACACTGCTGGAAATGTGGTAAAAGTGAGAAAACAGTTACACATGTGTTTCTAATATTGTTTTTTTGCCCCAGTTTGAGCAAGAACTCCAGGGATCATCTCCAATGTATGCAGAGCTTTGAGGTGATCCATCCTTCCTAAGATAGCTGTCTAAGCAATGGCAAGGACTTATTATTATGACTGGAGACACGCACAAGGTTAAACTAAAACTCAATCTTTATGTATTTTAATCAAATTTTCCATTCAGAAACAGTATTATGCATTATTGAATGGTAAAGACTTTCCCTCTGGCAAAATAATAATAATAATTTTAATGAAAAAGAAGAAAACTCTGCTTTACTGGGATGACCATTCTATAGAAAAGATGCAGAACAATAATTCTGTCAATTAAACAGAATACATAAACTATCATACCATCTCTAATGGAAAATATTTAAATTATGTTTAGCATCCATTTGCTCTTTCTAAGACTTTTTTCTTGTTGTTATAAAGATGAATACAGTGTTTGTGTAGATGTCATATTATTAGTAAGAGAAAATGCTGTACTTCTTTGAAGTAACTAACACGATGGGCTTTAACAAGTATTGTCCTCTGTCTAGAATTTTCCTGTTAAAAGCATTGCAGACTGAAGCCCTATTTAAATGAATAAATGTTAAAAGAATAAAACTGTCAAAACAATGGATTTCTTTTGCACCAAACTAAAATGTACATTCAAGCAGCAAAACTCTCAAATGAATAACCATTAAAAGAATAAATGTGTCAAAGGAATAAATTTCCTCTGCACTGCACCAAAGCAGATTATTTACAGTCAGGGGAGAACATTTTGAAATCAGTGAAGAAAAGTATTAAAAGAACACATATATGCCAGACCCTGAGGTTGTCTAACATCAACCCTTTCAGCTACATCACTTTTATATCAGTTTTATATCTGAATTTTCTCACTCAGTTTACTGCCATGCAATTAGTGACTTCCAAATCTTTACATTGTTAATTCTTGACACACATGAATAAACACTTGCACCAGAAAAACAGATGTGATTTCTGAACTTTGCTCCCAGACATAGGGTCCAAATGCCTGCAGGACAATGACATTATGACCTTCGTTCTTAAAGTCTGTCACAAAACTGAGAAATTTAGCATTGTGTCTTCTGAACTCCAACTGATGACAGGCAGCTCTGTGCTAATACATCTTGTTTAATAAGAAAAAAATATAAACTCCCCACACATGAGGAATTGGCTTAACACTGGTACTTAAGACCACCAAAACTGACTATGCTTGGCTTGTCTGTATGTCTCCAGTTAATTTAAAGTTTTCTCATTAGTCCCTGTGTTGATCACCTAGTACTGATTTTCTCCCACTTTAGTCTTAAACAGTAAGATCTTTAGGAGTAGGCCAACTCTTTTTCTTTTATTAATTCAGCTACTGTTAGGACTGGGAACAAAACACATAAAACTTGTGTTTCTATGTTTTTCTGGTGATGCAGTGTTCTGAACTTGTGGCAGACATGGTGACTAGATGTGGGCCACAGTAAATGTGACTCCCATTGTTTGTATGCTATCACACATCGACATTTAAACCTTCACTTAAATCAAGCAAACCAGAAAATGAAAACAATTTTGGTATAGTTTGAAGGAATGGAAACAACAGTATTTGTTTCTTACAGAATTGCCATTTCCATTGAATTTTTGTGGTATCTGAAAATGGAAGTAAAACCCAACAGACTTGGATTCTCTCTATGTCCCCTTGAATAAGTCAAAAATGAACTTTAAGTGTTTTCTTTAAGAGCAGGCACAAGGCATGTAAACCTCATCCCCCTAAGAAAGTCTTTGTCAATATGAGAAAAATATAAATTAGAAAAAGTAAGGCTTATATAGAAAGCCTATCAGAAATGGCCAATTGTTATATAATTTATGTGTATTTTATCATTACAAGCTATATAGACATGAAAAGCAGTGGTTTTTATGAAAGAATAAATATATGCAGAGAATTGATATTCCTGAGGGTTTTGTGTAGGAGAGCAGAGGTTAAGAGCTTAAAATCTCTAGTAATGCCACCTATATATTATAAATTTGTGCTTAATTGTAAAGGTTAGGGAAATTTTTGGAGGTGGTAGATAATACTATTGATGTGAAATCATAACACTTGGGATAGAAAATATCTTTCCTTCTGGTGCTCTAATGTGTTCAACATTTTGAAAACTGGTCTTTTCTTTGAGATGCTTATATTACCTTTTGTGTTCAGATTTTTTAACATTCCTCTCTCTTCACTCTGAACAGCTACTTAATTTTTGATTATTTACCTGAAATGTGCAGATTCTGGTAAAGATGGCCTTTTCAGAGATTTTATCTAGTCACTTTGGTCAAAAATATTGGAAATGATGAAAATGTGAAACATTTCAATTTGTACTTTAAAAGTTGTAACATGAATTCAGTTTCATTTTAAAAAAGTGAAAACTCAAGAGAAAGAAGAATATTTTATTTCAAAATGTCAGGTCTTTTGTTGTTGTTTTTGTTTTAATTTTCATTAATGTTATTTCTAAATGCTAAAGGATACCAAGACAATCTGGATTTTGTTTAAAATTAGTCTTATTTTCCCCCTTTTTTTACTTCAGTGGATTAACTGAACATATTTTTATGTTGTTTGAACCATAACTTCCTTTTCTTCTAGAAAGGAAAATAAAGTTACACATTGAACCTGGAAAACATGAATGTATTTGAAAAACAATTCATCCACTTTTTAGCATTATGGTATTGTAAAGAAATTTTAATTAAATTTTGTCCATGAATAAATAATTAACTATTTTAAAGTGTTTCTTTTGTTTGTTTTCCAACAAAATCTTGGGTGTTTTTTTTTTTTGTGTGCGTGTGTTTTCTGTTTATTAATAGCAGAAACAAAAGATTTTTAATTTTGTAATGTGTTTCATTTTTTCTGTATAGAACAGAACTATTTGGCAGCCATGGTTATAGCTGATTGTAGCATTTATGTAGAAAAATGTAGCTAGATTTAGTTCCTGTCATTTACTTTTACAATCAGGATAGATGAGATAGAAGGAAGACAAAGAGAAGCAAGAGCCCAACTATTCCCATTTTTCAGTGTAAGAAATGATAATGCCAGCTGCTCAAATTGACAGAGAAGTTTCTGATAAGAAACCGAGTCCAGATTTCCCAAGTCACTGCTCCATGTTTTAATAAAAATGTCTTTCTTATTCTTCTTGGATCCTGCACTCATGAAGATAAATGCCATGTGGATCTTTTAAAACATTTTGTATAATTTCTGACACATTTGGTCAAATAAAGCAAAAAGAAAACAAAATTCTACACTTTTGAGGAGTTTAGCCCTCAAGAAAATGTTTGCTCAAGTCATCGTTACTATTTATTTATTTCAAAGCTATTGATATCTTTTAACATACTGATACAGTTCAACAGTCAAATACTAGCTGTGGAAAAGGGGGTAAAAAGGTTTGTTGCCAGCTTGACAGATCTTCCTAATGTGAAGACCAAAGCAATAACACATTTTTCTTTTCAATTTTTTTTCATTTTATGCATACATACCTATATGAATATATCCTTCCATGCAATCCTGGGAAACAGAGAGATGCTAAGTGAAAACCCTTTCCATATGTGAAAGACACCAACTGCTCTCATGATCTGCATTTCTTCTGTTAACATTTCCTTTTTTTTTTTTTTGTACTTGTAATTTAAGAGGAGATTCTGAACATCCTCCAGATTATCACCCCCTGGTCTGAAATCTCAAATACTGTGGCATATATGACAGCTTTCCTGGTGTGTTTTCTAACTGCACTTCTTTTTGGACTCTTTGACAATAGGATCCATATTAATATGGGCCTTCAATATTACATATGAGTAGTCAATTTCAAATATAAAAATGCAGTCAACAATTATTGTCTACTTTATCATCTTCATTTATTTTTCCCTGTGGAGGCACATTTTCTGAAATGACTTCACTTGCGCATGAAATAATGTTGTAATGTTAAAAACTGAACAAAAATAGTTATGATAATAGCAAAACTGGAAACTTATTTTGCACAGGTGTCTAAAAAAAAAGATCCCAAACCTGACCACCAGCAGCAACAAAAGTCCCCTAAGAAAACCCAGCCTAAAACATGTTGTTGTCAGGACAAGTTTTCCTTGTAATAACACAAAGAAGAAATAGTAACTGAAATTAAGTGTGGTTTAATGAAATATAAGGACTTATTGAAAATAAATCCTGTGCAGAATCTGATACTAATTGAGTGCATTATACTGTTACCTCATAAAATCAAGCCTTCATGTCTGATTAGAAGGTTAAACTTTGATTCTACTCAATTTCCCTCTCTCCATGTTTCCCCATGAATAGATAATGTAATTGATGCTTTGCCCCCAGGCTTCAAATGCCCAACTGCTGTAGTGGAATGCCAGACATGTCTATATTCATGTTACTGGCTCTTTTCACCTTGTGGACCTGTAAAATATGTATCAAGGCTAAAAGTGACAGAAATGCAGCAGCTGGCTCTAAGTTAGATGTGCCAGAAAATTGCAGTATTATCCATTCCAATGAAAGTAGATATGAAAAGCAATCATGTTAACTAAATGTGGACTAAGTAACAAGATTAGGGTTTAATTAAATAATTAAAGCATGTGAAAACCCATTTATTACTCTGATGATTTCCTTACACCATCCCAAGCATTGCTTCCATGGGTATTTTTAAATAATGGACTGATATAAAATGTTGTTACTATCTTGGGGAAGAAGATAAAGTAAGTGGTGTGGGGAGTGAAAAAGACTTCAGTCTCCAGCCAAGTTAGTAGATGCCATTAAATTAAAGACGCTGATTGCCATTTAAGTATAAAATAATGGCAGCAAAATCACACATTTGATACCTTTTTGTGTTGTCTGTGCAGCTACCGTTCACCTCTGTGGATCATGGCTCTCCTCTGAGCACACTATCACACTCATCTTCTCTGCTGGAAGACTGATAGTTCTGGAGATTTTCCAGTGCATCCTGTCTTTTTTACTTGTAAAGTACATCTAATATCACTGCAAAGAGCCAGGTTAGTCTGCTAGGTCCTGAGGAGGAGGTTGATACCATATTCCTTCTGAAGAATAATGTCCTTACACATGCACTCTATTAAGATTTCAGATCTGTGATGTTGGAAGTGAAGCCCGTGCTAGTAAAGATTTTGCCTTGAAGCTTTCAGATAAAAAAAACAACGGACATATTCTGAATAAGAATATATAATCGAGTAATACACGAAGATATTAATGTGCTAATTTGGAAAACTATTCATGAATAACCACATCCAATGAAAACTGATACTAACTTTCTTGTCTCTTTGACTGTGGTATTTGAAAGCAACCATGAAGATGACAATTTACATTGACAGAATTGTCTCAGAGAAGAGAAGGAGGCCGATGAGTTTAAGACCAAAGGCACCTCTCTAGCTATTCTGGAATAGCTAGAAATTAGGAAGAATCAAAGAATCATAGAAACATAGAATTACAAGGTTGGAAGGGACCTACAAGATCATCTAGTCCAACCATTCTTCCATTACCACTGCTACCACAAGGCACTAAACCATATCTTGCAGCTCCTCATCCAGATGCCTCTTGAACACTGCCAGGGATGGCGTCTCCACCACCTCTCTGGGCAGCCATTCCAGTGCCTGACTATTCTCTGAGAGAAAAGGTTTTTCTTTATATCTAATCTAAATTTCCTCTGATACAACTTGTGGCCATTTCCTCGGGTCCTGTTTGTTGCCTCGGAGAAGAGGCCAAACCCCTCTTCAAAAACCTCCTTTTAGGAAACCTCCTTTTAGGAAGTTGTAGAAAGAAGTGGATGCTTGATTGAAGCAAATCATGAAGCCACTGGTATTTCAAAAATGCCATAAGCATTTATAAACAGCATGCTATTTACATGTGTAACACATACATATACATTATTTTTTTTTCTTGGTTTTGTTTACTGTTGTTTTCCTTGCTTTTGGTTTAAAGCAGAGTCTATTGTGTTGTTTTTACTTTACAACTCTTTATAGTTTCCAACAAATTGGAAAGTTATATCTTATTAGTAATGAACAGTATCTTCTCACTACCACTGCGGAATAGAAGTGAGAAACTATTTGTTTTCTTTATATATATGTATATATATATTGTATATACTGTTTATATACATATATATAATATATATGTTTTCTTTATATATATGTACATATATATAAAGAAAAAACTAACCAGATAAAACAACGAAAAAAAACAAAACAGCTCACAAGTGAATCAGAATCCAAAGGGTTTTATTAAATAAAGATCTTTTGAGATTGAGGCGATAACAACTAACTTCTGCTGTATCACACAGTGCTTAAACAGCACACCAAATAAACAGAACTTCAATTTCTCCAATGACTGTTAAGTTGTTTTACTGGCACCTGTCTGGAATTCAGTGTCATACTACAAAATGCTTCCTTCTAATGTGACAATTGTGCAGCTGTAACTCTGGTAATACAAAAAAAAAAAAAAAAAAGTTTCTAACTGGAAAGCCAAAAGTGCAGGTAAACACCAAGCATGGCCTTTTCCTTTTTGAACTTATATGTTACTGACCTTTCATTTGAGAAGACCTGCATTATTATTAGCAATAGGTCTCCTTGTCAGGAAGAGTACTGTGTACTCGGATAGAAATTACTGCTACTTTTGTTAATGGCTCTGTTTCTCTAGATGGCAACAATAGCAGAGCCTTACTCAGAAGAGTGTACTAATCACTGGGCAAAAACATACACTGCACAATGCATGCTTCATCTCTTCCTCAGTTTTTTCCTGATCATAAGTATGACTTATTGCCACGGTTTTATGATTTTTGGTTTTCGGTATTCCACATCACAACATCATGTAGTGCACTGGGAGTTAAAGTGTTAATGCTCCAATTCTGGGTACCTTTCCCTGTACATCCTGGAAGTTATGGGACCTGGCCCTTCCTGGTTGGGTGGTCTCTTACTGCCTTGCAGTGGGAATTGGAGATTGCTTTCATAGCTGTACCAAACTTTTTAGGTTTGACTCAGTCTAGGGAACTCTCTCTCCTATTTTATTCGATTTATTAGTCCAATATCATAATCTGTAAAATAAGTTTTCCTCCATGGATCGTTGTCCCTGTTTTTTTTTTTTTTTTTTCCTTCCTTGAGTCCAGCTCCCATCTCCCTATCCCTTTTCCCTTTTCCTTCCCATTTTGTGGGACCGGGGGGCCCAGGGTTTGCTGCCCCACTATCACGGGCATTGATTGATCTAGTTAACTCCATGACACCTATTAATACATTTTTATAGAGGTAAAGCTGTATTTATTGTCCAAAGGAGTACTGAAAATTGATGTGCATGAAGACCTTAACTAGAGCTATTGAAAAATGTTTTAGTAAAAGCAGACTTTGTTTGGTAAAAACTGGAAAAGAAGAACAACTTGGTAGCTTGATAAAAATCAGTTATTTTCTAACTTGTTTGTGAGCAAAACTTACACTCACATTTTATATACAAGGTATATAGTACAAGGTATTTCAAATTAAGCAGCTTTCCATGGCTTCCCTATCTCACTGGAAAAAAAGTTTCAATGTATTTTCAAGGAGAGAAGCTATGGGAGGTAATGGAGAAGAAAGAGGCTGCTTGGGAGCATTTGTATGAAGGGACTGAGAAGGACCCTGCAGTTGATGGTTGGTGGAAGCATGTCAGAAAGTAGGCAACAAAAAGAGAAGGATGAAGTATAAGGTAGAATCATAGAATCACAGAATCACCAAGGTTGGAAAAGCTTCCAAGAGGATCTGCTGCATGATGTTTTCCAGCACAGAAGATGTACCGATAATAAATACTAATAAAGATAACATTAAGGATGTTAAACAGAATGAACCCCCAGGGAGCACTACTTGTGTCTGGTTGCCAGGTGAATTTAAATCCATTCACCACCACTATCTGGGCTCAGCCCTCCAGCCAGTTCTTTACGCAGCAGTGTACCTGTCCAAGCCACGGGCTGCCAGCTTCCCCAGGAGAATACTGGGAGATGGTGTTAAAGGCTTTGCTGAAATCTACCTAGACTATGCTGATAGACTTTCCATCATCCAACAGGTAGGTCATAAATCTTAGAAAGAGATCAGGTTAGTTAAGCAGGATCTGCCTGTCATGAATCCATGGTGACTGGGCCTGATATCTAGATGTCCTGTAATCTCACTCAGGATGATCTGTTCCATAACCATGACCAGAATGAGGTAGATGGTAAGATGCAAAGGGTAGATGGTAAAATGCAGTTTGACAGTCACCTCTGCCAGCTCCCTCAGCACCCTCAGGTGGATCTCATTTGGCCCCAAGGACTTTAGGTAGGTCAGGAGGAGTAGAAGATTTCTGTTTCCACTTGAATCAAGGGAAGTTTATTCCAGATCATGGGTAGAGTACCCTGAGGATAATTGGTCTGAATTTTAAAGATAGATGTGAAGAAACTTACCCATAGAAACTCAACCTTATCATTTGCAGCCCTGAGCTAAAAAGCATCAAAGCACTCTTTAATATAGAGAGCTATGCCCCCCTATCTCATTCGTTG
Source organism: Perdix hodgsoniae (assembly GCA_035772895.1). Lineage (NCBI taxonomy): Eukaryota > Metazoa > Chordata > Aves > Galliformes > Phasianidae > Perdix > Perdix hodgsoniae. The sequence goes on from JAPSGF010000008.1 coordinate 18,923,047, forward strand.
CTTTTCCCTTCTGAAGTGCTTATAGTAACCCATTGCAGCATTCCAGTTGCGGGACCAATCCCACCATGTTTCTGCGGTGGCAACTAAGTCATAATTTGTCTGCTGTACAATGGCTTCCAGTTCTTCCTGTTTGTTGCCCACACTGTGTGCATTGGTGCAGATGCACTTCAGCTGAGGCATTTGCCTCATCCTTAAACCCGCCTTCATCCCCCAAGGCTAATCTCTAGTGAGCCTCATTTTAACCCCTCATATCTAGTTTAGAACCCTCTCAACCAGCCCTACCAGCTCCTGGACTAGGATCATTTCTGCCTTTGAGACAGGTGAGACCCATCTGCAGCCATCTGTCCAGGAGCCAAGTCCATGGTTGAAAAACAAAACAAAACAAATTCCCTGCAATTTCACCAGACTCTCTGCCACATATTTATGAGAAGGGTTTTTCTTGTCCTCCCAGTATCCCTCACTACTACTGAAAGGATAGAGAACAATACCACCTGTACTCCTGCTCCATCAACTAACTGCCCCAATGCCCTGAACTCCCTTTTGATAGCCCTCAAGCTTCTCTCAGCGACTTTATCACTTCCAGCTTGAACTATCAGTAAAGGGTACTAATCAGAAGATTGAAGTAGACCAGAATGTTTTTTAGTAATCTCCCTCACCTGGCCTCCAGGGAGGCTGTGCACCTCTACAGGTAGGGTCTGGTCACTATATTGGGCCCTCCATTCCCCTCAGAGGGGAGGGTGTTTGTAACAATTACCCTTCTTTCTTTCTTGGCAAAGGCAGTCTTGAGGTGTGGAGTAGACCACCTCACCCTAGACGATCTCCTGTGTGGACCTTCCACCGCATCTGCACTTCCCTGTCCCTCAAGTTCCAGAGCCTCAAACCTATAGCAGACAGGTACCTGGGGAAGCTAGGTAGATAGAGAGGGGATATCTGTGATGCCAAGCTGGGACTTGTTTCCACATCTCCTCGTTTCTTAGATCTTCTCCCTCTGCCAGATGGTGGAAGGGTAAGGGGTCCACCAGTGTTTGGGGTGTATTACCCCTGTGCCTTTCTCACAGGTATGGTAGGGAGTCTCTCTCCTGCTCATACTCCCTGATGCTCCTTAACTTCTCTACCTCCTTCTTCAGCTCTGCTGTCTTGCGCAGATCATCCAGCTGCTTACAGCTCATGTAGGTGGTATCCCTGCTGTCTTTGATATTAACAACAGGTTAAGTCACTCCCTGCAGCCTGACATTTGGGGCATGCACTCCATCTGAATTGCCACTTTCTTTTTGGTAAGAGCTTTCTGCACAGTGGAAATCATCGCCAGATTTGCTCTGTAGGAGGCAGCCAATAAGTGAGCCAAAATGAAGGTAGCCTGGATGAAGTAAGACAGCAGGGAATTAGGTAATTTGGAATTTATGTAAATTAAACATTGTTCCTGTAAATAAAACAAACTGTTCTGCACGAGTATTACCCTGGAGCAATGTTGTCTCAACACATATTGTACCATTGAAAAGAGAATAGTACCATCATTATATTAAAGCAGTTCTTGTTTCTGATAGTCCTGGAAAATCAGTCTTTTTATCTCCTTACCTGCTTCATTGGTTCTGATCATGCGGGATGGCGCACTTGGGTCTCCCGTCCCAATTTTGTTGGTTGCTACAACTCTAAACTCATACTCCACCCAAGGGTTCAGTTCAACAGCCATAGCAGACTCCATGTCTCCACTTATCACATCAGGAACTGCAGACAGTGAAAAAATGTACAGGTCACTCCAAAAATTGAAGCTCACATGCAGTGCTTCAATGGCAAATGTGTATGACCATTAGATATGACAGATATCAAAGATCAAATATGTTAGAAACCAGAGTTAGTTTTTTTTGACAATGTGGAATTCCTGAAAAGGCAAAGAACATAAAGAAGAGGAGAGAGATTTCACAGCCACATCACTCAGGAGTCTTTGTATTGTCCTTTTATAGATGTTGCTGAGTAACATGAAAAGAATAAAAATAATTTTTAAAAATAGTGCTTTTAATTGTTATTTCAAGAGTATCTACAGTTGCTGCTAGTTATTATTGTCACAGAGCAGGAGTTTTGAAGATCCTGCTTGTGCTATTTTAAAGTTTTTTTCACCTGTTTTTACTGTCTGCCAGCCAAGAGAAAATGGACTGCGTGCTTGCAGGTTGTAGAGGAAGATCGGGCTGTGATTGTCTGCTCCAGGACTCCAGGAGAGTGTTGCTGTGGTGTCTGTAATTTCCTCCACTATTACAACCCCTGGGGGACCAGGAGGACCTAGAAATAAATTGGAATAATCAAAGCACACCATCATCGTTGCTGAACAGTAATAATACAGGAGAGATATTCTGTGTTCAATACCCATGAAATACAGGAGTTAAAATGAACACTACTACATCACGGTGATAGCTTGTATAGAAAAATTTCTACAGGCAAACTGTGATTGTTTCTACTCTTTAAATGCAGGTAGAAGCAATTAACCTGTCAGAGTGACAGCAAAAGAACTAGAAATAGAAACAGATTTCTATAAAATCTTGTTGTAATTGTTCTGAATGTAAAATTGAAGGAAAAAAAGAAGGCATCCAGGCTAGATTGAACAGTCATAATCACATCTCTTTGTGTGAGAATTCTCAGCAGGAGAAGTGAATATCAAAATGAAGCAAGGTAGGATGTGTTTTGTAAGGAGAATACTAATAATGCTAATAACTGAATTAAGAATACAACATATATCCTCTTTATCAAATTCACTCATTCAGTAAAACAATCTGGACTACTGTCCTGAAAGTCCACTAGTTATTTGACTGAAAGCTATTGAAAACAGAACCCATACCCAATTATTTTTAAGACTAATCTTTACTGTGATTCTTTTAAAAACAAACAAAATCACCAAAAAAGTTCTTATTTGAGAAATTCAACTATTATTTATTCCACTTCGCTGTACTTAATAAGAAAATATCAATCATCAATTTTTAAGTCATGTGACTGCTCCAATAAGTAAAGTCTCTTGTAATAGATATAAATTTGCAATGAAAACTTGCCTATAACTTCCTCCCTACCCCTAATTTTCTCCTTTAATTCTTCCTGATACTGATCTTAATCATGTTTTAAAACAATGTCCATTTACACTTGCCAAACCAAATCAGTAGCAAGTTTTCCCTGATTCAAGATTCTTTTTATTGCAGCTGTTGGAACCAGATGTTTATGGGGACAGACACATCTCTGTTATGGGCAAATGCAGGATAAAAAATCTGTCTTGTGATTTCCTATACTTAAAAGCTTATACAAATTCAGGACAGGACTCAATACTTCTAATGCTACTTAATTAAAATAATGATATGAATAATAGCTATAATTAATTATGAATAACATGAATATTTTTGGCATCCAGTTTTTTTCCCAGGCTCCTCTTGTTGGAGGCTGAAGTTCTGCTTCTGAATAGATGGAAATCTGTGAAATCAGAAACGCACTGTCTCCAAAAATGATCATGCAGGAAAGGTAATGATGAAAACATTTTTATTAATAAAAAGAAACTGTGGCTGCATTTCTGGGGAAGCCTGATGCTCTTTGCATGTGTCAGACTTTCTTCTGAAGGTATAGTGTAGCAGATCCTTTGGACACCCTCCATTCTTTTCCATAGTAACTGTAAGATACCATCAGTGGTGTGGTTCTAGCAGAGATCAGCAACTATGGATAAGAGAGGTAGATACTCAGGTATGGTTTCAACATTTGACGTTGCAGTTGAAGCCAGGATTGCTGAACTCACCACTATCTATCCATCCATCCATCCATCCATCTATCTATCTATCTATCTATCTATCTATCTATCTATCTATCTATC
>JAPSGF010000008.1:18926891-18969954 GCA_035772895.1 Perdix hodgsoniae
ATCTATCTATCTATCTATCTATCTATCTATCTATCTATCTATCTATCTAATTTATCAACCCATGTACCTACCTACATATTTATTTGACTGTTTCACTATTTTATGTAACCAAATCTTTTTCTGGCCAATCGTTTAACTAAAAACAGTTTTATGTGAACATAAAAAGAGTGTTTATGTGAACTATGACAACATTTTCTCTGAATTTTTTAATAATTCAACTCTATAGTCTTAGAGTGAAGCAGACATTGAATTATTGAAGTAAAAAGCAAGTTATACTTTTCACTTTTCTCTGTTTGCTTGGTAATGACCTACAAGCCATGAATGAGCATTAAAATATTGGTAACATAGCATTTATAGGAATAAAAGCGACAAAATAGTCACATAATTATCTTAAAAAACAAAACCAAACAAAATGACAAACAGAATTCCTTGAAGTTTAGTATTATAGATGTATGATGGAGAAATACTCTATGAAATATATGTTTGCAGTAGCCTAGAATACTACACTTGGCTATGGGAAGAACGCTTTCCCCCTCCAAGGATGTTAAGCAGATCCCATTGCCAAGAGTTTCTTTTCTTACCTTGCTCTGCCTGCTCAGCAGACTTTGAATTGCTGCTGTCAGTGCTTTTCAGGTCTAGTCCGGGATAAGGTAGTGATTCACCTTACACCCCCTTATGACTCTTGGCCTTCTGAAGACCTGTAGCAGACCAACAAAATACACTTTACACTTACACTGGAATTGTCTCAAACATCTGCAGGACAAAACCATCACCATCAGAACAAGTTAGAGGCTGAAGATGTGGTCAGAGAAGGAAGCCTTGTATAGATAAGATGGCTTGACTGCAATCTTGATGATGAACTTGACAGCAAACGCTAATGACAAACTCATCGACTCTGAAGCCTATGAATCTAGGAGGCATAAAAAGATGCACAAGAGAATCTCAGGGGGATTCCAAGACTTCAGGATCTTATGAGCTTCAGAACTTCTGCATGAGTGCTCTTGCAGAAAGAGACACTCCTCCTCTGTCTCTCCATTTTCTGTCTTTTTTCCCATGTAAAGTTATCAAGTAATGCAAGACGTAGTTCAGTTTCCCATAAACTCACATATTTTAGTCACACAGAAAGATATAATTGTGTATGCCAGTATTATTAAGATAATTGTAGTACAGAGATTCTGAATAAAACTGATGATTGTATTTGGATCCCGAGTGATGTTTTTGCCTTAATCTAATTGAGGGAGGAGGATTTGTGAATCTGATCACCCCTCCCTCAATTCATAGGTGGGATGTGACGAGACCCCCCTTCATTTGCAGTTGAAATGTCTTGATTTTCCTTCTGTGAAAAAGCATGACAGAAAGCTGCATGACCCACATGACATCCTGGTCACCAAATTGGAGAAAAATGGATTGGATGGATGTACAACTCGCTGGATAAGAAATTGGCTGGATGGTCACCCTCAGAGAGTTGTGGTCAACTGCTCGGTGTCCAAGTGGAGACTGGTGATGAATGGCATTCTTCAGGTATCAATGCTAGGACCATTTAGCATCTTTGTAGGTGACATGGACAGTGGGATTGACCTCAGCAAGTTTGCAAACATCAAGCTGAGTGGTGCAGTTGACATGTTTGAGGGAAGGGTGCCATCCAGCGGGACCTGGACAGTCTTGAAGGTGGGCCTATACCAGTCTCATGAAGTTCAACATGCCAAGTGTAAGGTCATGCACCTGGATTGGAGAAATCCCAAGGACAAATACAGGCTTGGCAGAGAAAGGCTTGAAAGCAGCCCTGAGGAGGAGGATATGAAGGTACTGGTTGATGAAAAACTTAGAATGAGCTGGTAATGTGTGCTTGTAGCCCAGAAGACCAACCGTATCCTGGGTTGCATCAAGAGAAGTGTGACCAACAGGCCAAAGGAGGTGATTCTACCCCTCTACTCCACCCTGGTGAGACCCCACCCAGAGTACTGTGTCCAGTTCTGGAGCTCCCAGCAGAAGAGAAAATGAAGCTGACCACAGAAGTGGTAAGAGGACTGCAGTACCTCCCCTATGTGGACAGGCAAAGAGATCCAGAGCTGTTCAGCCTGGAGAGGAAACTTTTCCAAGGAAACCTTATACTGGCCTTCAGTACCTAAAAGAGGCCCACAGGAAAGCTGGGGAAGGACTATTTTTCTTACGACATGTAGCAATGGGATAAGCGGAAATGGCTTTAAACAGAAAGAGAGCAGATTTAGACTAGATATTAGGAAGAAATTCTTTAATATGAGATTGGTGAGACACTGAAACAGGATGTTTCCTCCCTGAAGGCATTCTAGGCCAGGCTGGATGGGGCTTTGAGCAACCTGATCTAGTGGGAGGTTAGAACTAGATAATTTTAAAGGTCCCTTTCAACCTAAACCACTCTCTGATTCTGTGTTTCTAAGGATGTGTCATCTGCACTCCTCCATTCCTGCCATATATTTGTTCTTCTGTGCTAGGTTGCACCAGGTCAGGCCTTTGTCTCAAAACAGTAAATCCTGGGGCCAATTTAATAAAAGAGGGAGGTCTTCAATCTTCATCATCAATTGTTTCAGGCTCTTTGCTGATGTAGGAAAATGCTAGTGAAATATTTATTTGCAGCCATGGGGGAAATTTTAAAGGAAAGCTGGGATTCTGATACAATCATATGCTTTTACTGAACTGGAGCCCAAGGCCAAGAATTATAACATGCTCCCAAGCACAAATAAAATTAAAAGAAAATATTTTAGTACTTTCTCTCCACAACAATATTTCTTCCATGCACACTGAATATTACTGAAGAGTTTCTACCCATGGTATTATAGGAAATAGAACAAGTTTCTTATACAAAAATACATAAAATATATTTATGCGGATGTCTCCTGCTAAGTTCTCAATGTATTTTGTTGTAGGAGCTCTCTCACGTTTTTTAAACATTTCAAATGCATTCCTAGTCATGACAATGTGTCATTATGTTTTCTTAGATGTGTGCTCTTACACAGTCTGTAAGATGACTGCTAAAAAGCATTTCTATTTCCAACAGCAGGCACTCTTGAAAGCGGATTAATAAGGGACAAAAGCCTCTGTGGTAACAAATGTATGAGAGTTAGCCAGGACCTGAGTGCTATGCAGATGTCACTCATTTTTATAGAAATCTCATTAAATTTTATGCTTGGGTGTTATCATTCATGGTGTCAGCTGGATGGCTAATGCAGAGAAGCATTTTTCCCAAGGGCTCTGCTATTGTTCAGGATCTCTAAAACAATTTTTTAGTTGAGAATAGCCAATTGGGGAAAAAATGCACGGTCTGCTCAAATGGTTCTCTGGAAACTACACAGAAAATGACTGGTTGTAAGTACATTATAATGCAGTTGACCTTCATAGAGAAGATATTTGAGGCTGCAATAGGCTCTTATGAAACTCTAGGAGCATTGGAAAACTAGCATAAGAATGTTAGTCAGTTATCTTCTTTCAGAGCAGTTCCATGGATGCATGTTTCATTTCAGGACATGCCTGTATACATTTTGGCGAATTTATTTTGTGTGCTTTTTTATTGTTGAGGTTATCATCCTGAGAGGTCCTGTAGATTACTTCCCATGATTCAATGTTAACGTGAAAATTCCTTAAAGATTATTACCAATAATAACTAGCAATTCAGAGAGGCAGTGCCCTTTCCTGTGAATCCCAGGATATGCACTGATTTACTCCACTACACTCTGATCAAGATAATCCTTACTTTTACAAAACTATTAAAAAGTCTGATGTGTAACACTTCATGAATATAGAATTCTTGACCTGAAGGTTTTACTTTCTGAATGGCAAAGTGTAAGAGCTTGTCATCAAGAAGACAATAGGTTAAGGAAAAGAGGAAGAGAAAGAAGTGATAAGTACAGGATAATGGAAAAATTATATGACAAAACAGGAGCCAGACTGTTTCTTGCAGCATAAATGCATATTGCCGTGTCCACCTACACCTCTCCATATACTGATGAACAAGAGGATGGATTTAAAGTAAATTGTAATGAATGCAATGGGTGCTAAAGCTGCATTTTGAGCCATGTTCCTGCAAATGTTGTGTATTCAAGTGGTAAGACAGCTACGTAAAGACCTGGGAGGATGTAGAAGTCATAATCCAACTTGACCAGGACAAGCAAGGAGGATTCTTCAGACTCAGATTCCAGACTGCACTCCAAAGCCTCTGACTTGGATCTATACTTTGTGGCATAAAGACAGTTCAGGGAACATTAACTGAAATCTCACTTTATGAGGAAAGAACTGGTAGCCTCTGAATCACATTATGAATGATATGAGTATCTCTCACTTAGATAAAGGTATCTAAAATAGAACACAGAAGTGATTTTTAGACATCCCTCTTTTATTGGCTTATCCTTCTGATAACCTGCATCACTTGTCAGCTTTCCAAGATCTGATTTGTGTTGCTTCCATTGCTCTCACAATTCAGAGCTTCAAGGATAGATCTCTTTCAGGCACTGAAAGGCATTTTTTAACTTGATTCTAGGCTTTTTTTTGACTGAAGACATAAATGTGAGTTAAGGTGTAGCTTAGATTTTTTTTTTTTCTATTCTATTTTTAAACTCCTAGGATTCTCTCATTCAAACTGTTGAACATAATATACCTTCAAGACAAAATCGGATTGCTGGAAGTTTTGCTCTGGAGTCTGTAGGTTAAACAGCTGATGATCTACTACACCAGATTCAGAGAGAACAATAGCACTATTTGGTAGAGGAAATCCTCAGCTATAAAACACCAGCAATGAACAAGTCTGCATGCTGTGCTCATAAAAATCTGCATGGCCATTCAGAGCATGTCTTATCTTTCACTTCATTATTTCTACTGCTGAAGTGCATCACCTACTGCCTCCCTGCATTCATATCCACTGTTTGGTCTCAGCAAGCATGAATCTCAGTGGGTGCAATTTTTTTCTACAGGGAGTAATTCATTTCCACACCATTGCTCTATCCATACTTTCATGTCAGGCAACATTTTGTCAGACTACCCCTCTGCTGCCCTCTGTTGAATGACAACAAAATGTAATGGAATATTGATGGGAAGATTCAATCTCTACTGCCATTCCACCAACATCTGTCTCCGACACTGTGAGTCAACGGAATAGAATAAGAGACACTACTTTTGGAGCAGCCATTCTAACATTATACATTAAAAAGAGCCAAAGAATAGATTTTGATTATACTTTATTGATCTTATGTATCTTTGTGCTCTTTGCCTGTCCCTATCAAACCTGTGTTATGCCGATTATGCCTTTTCTAGAGAATACTTGAGCATAATAAATGATTTCCATGATCTACTACAGATGAACAGATAGTTTGTGGTGCTCATCCTTGCTGAATAAAGGGTGCAAGACAAGAATGTAACTGTTCAGATGAAAAGTCTGCTGTACCCATGGACCTCAGAGAGCATTTTACCATTAGAGTCATATCAGTTTGCTCAATGAATGGGGCCTGTAGTTAGAGCATCTCCATGTCTTGTGCTACAGCTCAAATGTAATTTCAAGAACCACAAATAATTTGCTGACCTTGTTTACATTCTATGCAATAATGCTGTGGCTCACGGCCTTTAAACTGAAGTGCTTGTCTTTACGTTTTATTGGCAATATCACAGCTGAAAGGAGCCGTGTGGTCAGTCTACCAGCAGTTCCTGAGTTATATTTGATCCAGGTCAATGGAATTCAGAGGAGACATTACTTCTCTAAAAATATAACATGAAGAGACCAGATTTCTTTCTTAGATAAGATGAATAGGTTTAAATATATATACTGTTTACATTGCAGAAAGTCAAACATTGAGTCAGTGGTTTATAGGACTGGTTCTCTCTGGCCAACCAGAGCTTGGCCTTGACTGTTTCTACAGTGCTTTAGTGAAACAATCTGAAAGAAAGTTTATTAATCTGGAAGTGAGATGACTGGTCCATAGAGCATTTTAAAGCAGTTTGTAATACAGCATACAAGATATGGCTCAGTAGTTTGTGGTTAATGCTAACTAGCTTGGGTTTAACATACTGCAAAGGAGTTTTGCAAGAATAATTTACGAATATGCCTTAAGTGACAGAATTTATTTGACAAAGTTACCGAATCAGTAACATATTATAATATATATATGTATTCTCATTAAATATATATTAAATAATTGGAGACTCGTTACTTTTCATTAGGCACTGAAGCTTTCACAGATGTTAAAAAAAGCCTTTACTTCACATTCTTATATTCCTAAGTCTATCATGATGAGACTTAAAAATAAGACAAGAAAAGGATAAGTGTAGAAAATAACCCTCACTATGAACAGTCTGAAGCACTGCTCTGATTCACATAAGAACAGTGTCATGCAATGAACTTCTTCTGTGCAGGAAACTCCCTTGTGTTCTCTGAAGCTGCTGCTGCAGCAGGAGTACCTCATGCTTCAGTGGCATCTCTGTTCTTAAAAGACTACAAAAAACCTCAGACTGACCTTTGTAAAAGTTGCAGACTGCTGTGTGACATCCTCGACTCCCACTTTACAGCTGAACTGTACAGCTGAACTGTGCAGTTAGTTTTCTAAGGTAATTCTCCAAGCCAAGGATCCTCTAAGCTAAGCCAAACTTGCAGAATAAGGAGAAAGGAATATTACTAGTGTCTGAATGTAACATGCATATTTATCCTGTATTAGAGCCTTCTGCTTTAGTTTTGTGAAAAATCAGTGCAGAGACAGTTCAAGAACTGGGGTGCCAATGATAGGTGGAAATCCAGCTGACCGGAAGCATTTTGATACTGTGCTTCTTTGCTAGCCAATATTCACTGAAAATTGAGGATATGAGTGGATAAATAAATGTTAGTAACCAGAAAAGGTATGCAACATGGGAGAATTATGGACTGAAGTCAAGAATGAGGCTGACATTCACAAAATCATTAATCACTTCTGCTTCTTAAATGACTGATGACTTCAAGTGCTGTGGAAAATATATATATTTTTATTTTATAGGAAATATATAGATTCTTCTGTAAACAACTTCGTTTCCATGAAAAACACCTCAAGCAAGCAAAACTGCTAGGCATAAATGAAGTGGAATCAAGCAAAGACTTGTGTCAGCAGTGTAAGTCCAGTGATATGACTGTCGTTACATTAATTCACTCCAGTAAAACTGCTTCTTTTCCCATCAGATGTATACAATGCCTCTTACAAAATTCCTCTGAAGTAGCACATCTGTACATGCCTAGTTCCAGAATAGTTAGTTACCACCCTATATGAAAAGATGCTTTCTCTTCTGGATGCCCTTGAATTATATAAGTCTACTCCGTATACCTCCTGCTGCTGCTACAGGCTCTGATGATTGCCTTCCAGAAAATCTTGCAGTGGCATATAAGTCTTTTTGCTCTCATTCTTCTGCTGGAGGGGAAATGTGATGTATGCATTTTATTTAGCTTTCTCAATTCAGTGCATTGGCTTAATCTGTCGACAATGATTGAGTTCCTTTTTGGGCATTGTCCGGCTCAATGAAATAATCAAATGTTTGTGTTACTGGAAGAGATCCTAAATCCTACTCTAAAAAGTCAGGTTTTCACTTGTTTCTCTCCTGGCTTCTGTTTTTCTTGCTACTTTGCCTCATAAAAGGTATGGCGTTTCTTGATACCATTTAAGCTGCTGCCTGCAGATATAGCATCCTTTTGAGAAGAAGCAAGTGTGTTTCTGAGTCAGGAACTGAGCGAACCCTAATATGATATTGCTCTCTGTAGCTGAGCACTGCAGTTACTGAACTTGATGGTAAATGATGAGCATCACATCTTCTAAATCAAATAAATGGCCCACAGTTCTTGGGCTTTGAGATGAATCCTATATGTCATCCTCTTCATATTCAGAGAGTTAAAGACCACAGTGAGGGCTTCCACAGAGTTAAAGTGTGCATGTAGAGAGTAAGGTAGATCTCAGATGGAGGACACTATCCAGCTGAGGAGCTTCTGTATGCGCGCAGAAACCTAAATATTTAAAACTCAGGTACCTGGTGAATAAGCAAGTGCTTTTTGACCTTTAAAATGCCTCAAGGGTGTTTGAACATTAAATTGCTACCCAACCTTCTTGGGCTTAGGTTCCAGAGTCAGGGAAACATATCTTGCTATAAATCATAAAATAAAAGTCAAGTCAAGTCAATATGCTTTAAGTAAAAGATTGACTTATTTATTCATGTTACTAATAATTTAAGCATTTTCTGATTATGTATAGAGATAATTTCACAGAAGTTTATATTGAATAAGGAAATATTTTCCCAAGTTATGGAGTAAAGTATTTGAACATAAAAAGATCGTGGCAAGTATGTCAGGATAGCAGTCTTCGGAAGGTCATTGTTCACTAGCAGGAGACTGGCTTGAAATATTTGTCATTCATAACCCATATCAAGATTAAAATGCAAGACACTTAAGCTGGAAAGCTAATGTACTGCCTGACAAGTCCACCTGTCAACAAAACATCTCTTTTAATGACACCTGCATTGTTGGTAACATTAGAAACATGAAACAAAAAGGGAAAAATAGATAACTTGAGCTCAGAAAACAACATTTAGAGAACAAAGAAATGACTAGAAATCGCTAAAAAATTATTTCTTTAGTATGCAGAATTTAGTCACATTTTCAAAGCACTTAGGAATATATCTGGATTGTCTTTTGAGAGGTAAGTAGCTCAAGGGATTTGAATCTTTGTTTTGCCCAAACATGGTCTAGCACATCATTTTAAATCTAACTTTGAAGTGTTGAAAGAAATTGACTAGGAAAAAAAAAAAAATTAAAAAAAATGTTTGACATCTATTTAATTGCAGCTTCCCTAAAATTAAGAAATGTAAGGTAGTGACTTTGAAAATGATTTGAAAATATTTTTTAAAAGTATATAGCCCAGAATAAAAAGTTGAAGAATAGAAACTTCCAGCTCTCATTTCTTTTTGCATCTCACACACATACGTAGCAAATTCAGAGACATTGCACCATTACCTCCATGCAAGTAACTAAACTACAAAAGAAACCAAAAAACAACAAAACAAAACAAAACAAAAAACAAATGTGATGACATTTACTTTTGTTCTGGAATTTAAATTCTACTTTATGATGCAGGGCAAGAAAAATTTTCTGTGCAGTGGTAAAAGTAGTTTCAGGTTTAATTCCCTGGGCTATATTCAATGATCTTGCCAATAGAATAACCCACAAGTAACGTGAATTTACAAAATATATATGTATATTTAATAAGGATATGTATACTGGTATACTATCAGTGGTATCAGTACTCATTTTCATGGAGGTGCTGGAACTTGGCTTCTGTTGGCACTTCCCAGAGTTCACGACAATGTTCTGGTATCTTGCTTTTGACATGGTTTGTAAAGTTTAAAACAGGAAATTGTTTTCAGTATGAATAGAATGAAATTATTTTACTGAAAACTATACTGGGAATAAATAATAATATGGCTTTGTATCCCACTGACTTTATTGCGTGGTGGCAGTTGTTTTTGTTTTTTTTTTTTCCATAAATGGCATTTTCGTTTGTGAGGTGGAATTATTCGGTATGCTGACATGCTATTGAAAGATCTATTGCTTATCTGTTTCCCTAAGAAAAGCCTAGTATCTCCAAAAACTAAACTTAAAGATGTTTGAAAGAAGTTGCAATCTGGAATCATCAAAGTGTCAAATTGTAGGCTAATGACTGCCCTCATTAAAGAGATTAGTGAATAAAAGAGTATTAGCGATATAGAAATCATAATGAAATTCTTCTAACAGTGTAAGGAAAGATAGATTACAGTCTCCTAAATATTTTGGATTTTTTCAACATTGATGTTCATGAAGAGTAATCATTAGTGACTCTACAATGTACTTTAATCATAGAATCATAGAATCATAGAATCGCCTGGGTTGAAAAGGACCTCAAAGATTATCTAGTTTAAAACCCCCTGCTATGTGCAGGGTTGCCAACCACTAGACCAGGCTGCCCAGAGCCACATCCAGCCTGGCCTTGAATAGCAATGCCTTTAATCATTTGCTGCAATAAAAAACAGTCATCCTACATTTTTTTTGTGAAAGAAATACTGTCACTGTAGGAATTTATTTTATTTATTATGCATAGATGTCTTAAGATTAACTACTTCAGCAAACTCCATATTCTGTATTTTCATGGAAAATTACCTTTACATCAAGACAAAAGCAGTCACACAATGTAAAGCACTTTGTGTCAGAGATAAACTTTTCTTACTGCATTCTATAATTATTAAATCATAAAAATAAAGAGTGAACATTTTAAGCAAAGTATATTTCAATTTAAATTCTATTATAAAGCTGTCATAATTTTAATTTCATGAGCAAGGTGGCATGGCAATGTGGCACTTGAATACATACATTCTGATACTTCTTATAATACACTTTTTTACATTTATCTCAAACCTCTTCCTCAGATAAATATTTATTTTCTATTTCAAATTCAAGAAACCCATTTATATACAATTTAGCAGCTGGTCTGAAATGTTCTAGATACTAGTAAGATAAGAGACTTTTATCACTTAATAAATTCCATAGCATTAAAATTGGCATTGCCTTGCCTAACCAGAGAGCCTCCAGCTCTTGTCTGAGGGAGGTAAAAGTAACATAAGTCTTGCATAACCCACAAGTTCAATTCAGATTTCATAAGGCGGCTAAAATGGCATTATGTGCCTATGCTGAGGAAATGGAATGCCACCATCCCAGTAGTGCCATAGCTCATAGAAAGTTGATGGTCCTCAAAATGACTTTATGGAAATATTTAGCAGCTACTCTCATCAAAATGTGAAGAGCTCTGCACTCAACCAGAAACATTCTTTATCATTTCAAGTGTATATTCATCCTAAAAGTGATGGATATGAAAACATCAAATCTAAAGAAGTGATAAAATGTGATAGAATAAATATTTTTGAAAGATTATAATCTCTATACAATTTTGATTTATATTTTAACTGAAGTTCATTTTTTTATCAATGATAATAAAATATCACTCTCAATTTATTCTTTCAAAAGCTGTGTAATCCACAGTGAGACTGTCCTGCTCTGCTATCCTGCAGAGGTCTGAGAATTTTGGCACTACAGCACTCTCCAGATGTATTGCTGGAAAGTGAACTGCAAGTTCTCAGCTCTTGATGTTCATTGAGCATACACACACACATACATGGAGTGCAGAACACAGACATACTCTGCATAAAGGATTGTACATATGGCATTGAAGCTTGGCTTTACTGCAGGCTGATGGTGTCCTATTTCTGGTTCTAGGTCCTGCAGAACACTGACCACATGTTACTGCGTGAAATCAAAAGTGTTAAATGGGAGATTGAGCAACTCAACAGGTTACAAAACTGGGCCTGTCAAAAGATCCTGTCAAAATTTGGTGAACACAGTTCCAAGTGAGGAAAAAAAAAAAAAATCCCTCTTTTATTAAGGGGCTTCTGCTTCACTGTTTGTACCTTTCATTTTACAAAATGATTTATGGTCCCTTTTCTTGAAGGGTAAATATTTCTAAACCATTAAACCTCAGAGGATGCCTTGACTTCAAGGTGAAATGCAGAGAATCGTACAAAAAGCACAGAACTCATCATACCTACCTACATACAGACCTACATTTGTGCAATTTGTTAAGATTTCATTTACGTTCCCTGGTGCACTGAGAGGGTGCTTTGAGGCCACTCACCCCTAACAAGCAGCTCGGTCTCATCTGACACAGTGTCTGCTGCAGTCTGGACCCTGCAGCCGTATCTCCCGGCATGCATCAGCAGGATGTTCCTGATCATCAGGTCTGCCGAGGACGCTTGCTGAAACAGGCATGAAAAACCCATTTAAAATTTAGTAAATCCGTGTGTTCAAGGTAGCTCACAGATTGTTTTCTGCAGTGTGAGAAATTCACATCTGCGGCTTTCATCTTACAACATTTATGTGCCCTAATATCCCCTTTTGAGGATTATCAGCAGATAATCAGCATACTGCATTTATACAGTTATTAATAAGGACTGAAGAAGAGGATTTGTGGTTTTTAATAACTTTGATTTTGCTTAAAGCAGTCCATGGATATTTGCATGCTCAAAGAAAATGAAACCAAGCTAACACAAAGAAATTAATTAAAGAGCAAAACAGAAATATTTGATGTAATCCTTGGCATTGCAAATGTGCTCTTAGAAATGAAAAATAATCTTTCTTCCTCTTCCTCTTCAATGCAGTCATATCTGGAGTATGTACCTTGAATGAAATTAAGATCATTTAAAAGATGATGTTAATTGATTCTTATTGAAAAAGATAATATTAATGTAATTAATTAATTAATTAATTAATATTAAATAAGATCAAGAAAATATAAACAGATTTTCATTTTCCCTGCCGGAACCTATACATATTGAAAGCTGAAACGTGCAAAGCCTGGATATGTGCGCACAGAAAGCTACTTTAGATTTTTGTTTTCCAGTATTCTAGGCATTGGTAACTACAGCTCCCCAGAATTATGAGCAGAAACTTGGAAGATGGAACAGTCATTTCTTTTTTTGAGAATGGATGGCTTTTTTTACTAATATCTGTACTATTTAACAAACTGAAATGACAATATCAGATTTTACACATACACAGTTTTATATGAAACTTACTAGAGTCAGTTTTATCTTATTTCATCACATGTATATGAAAGGAAATCATTCAGTTAGATTTGGTAAACATTAAACAGTATTCACAGATACTGTTATATTATCGTATATATATTGTTATATTATACTGATCAATAAGAGTGAATGAAGGCCAGCCTGAGCATATGGTATGGGAACAGTTTACTTTCTCAATTATAATCTATAATAATCTATACTAAAACAAATTATGTTTTTATTAAATGCAACAATTCATACTGTAAGCTATTGCATAAACTGCTTTTATATTAGAGCAGTTTAACGTTCATCTAGTCCAACAATTTGGCCACTTCTAGGCTAATCAGTCGTCTCTTAATTTTCATAACCAAGGCAAAGTCTCTACCAAAGCATATTCATATGTAAAGAGGAAAAAGAGAGGGGGAAAGTCAAGGCCATTTAGTTTAATTGTTCAGAAGCTGAGCAATCCTGGCTGCCATCCTCTCTTCCAGGGAGCTCATGACTATAAACATAATAGTATTATTTGAAAAAAGAAAAAATATGTATGTATTTAATATCTGTGTACTGGTTTAGCTGGGTAGACAAGCAGATATGGCAAGAATCACTGCTTTAAGTAGAGAGCAGTGCAGTAAAAAGGTACCCAGGAAACACTTGGATTTAATGCAGCACAACAGGATATGCAGCTGAGGTTGTTTAGGGTGCACAAGTGGAAAGAAACTACTTGTGATATGTTTAGTACAGATGGATATAAGTTTAGACACTAGCTTATTATTATGGATAATGATATTTTAGATTCTATTTAGATAACTGGGATCTATGCCTAATCAGGCTTTTTAAAAAAGACAAAATTATTTGCTACACCATATGTCTTCACTAATTTGGGGGTCTTTACACCGTTATATAAGACAAAAAGTTCAGAATCAAATTTTATATAGTAGGAGTTTGGTAATGTCTAACTTTGTGGATAAAATGCTGCTGTATTCCTAGATTTCATCCTACTTTTGTACAAAGTTACATAACATATAGAATGAGTAAGCAAAGGCTTCATTAAGTGATGCAAGTGCTGTTTCTGTGCTCATATTCATCCACTAGAAAGTGAGGACTATTCCATATTAACCCTAAAGTAGTCCTCATTGTTGGAAATGAAGGGGAATGTACTAGGAAGGTATTAGAAGATGTTGTAATAAGCCATAATAGAATCTTCGTTATCTTGTGGTGATTAATGAAGAGATTCCCCCTTAGCCAATTCATTCTTTAAACTACTGTTAACATAGCGGTGTCTGGATTGTCATCACATTTAGCTATGCTGAAAATTAGCTTTGTCTCTGAACTCTGCTGTCCTGGAACAAAGTCAGGAAAGGAGAGGCTGAGGCCAAGCACTCAATGCACGTAAGAATGCACTGGAGTTTTAAATTAGTTTAAAAAGAATGAGAATTTCAAAGAAAAGACACTACAGTATCAGTGATTCAAAGTTTGTGCCCCAACTCTACCAGTCCCTTACCTTTTTTCTGTTCTTGGGTTTGCTTTTTATTAGTGTAAATCTTGGAATAAGGATAGTTTCATAATACGAGGTTCAAGGTTTCAGTAAATTCTTATGGTCAAACTGATGTGCTGGCTGTCTATATCGAGCCAATCTCCATAACATGTTACCACAGCTGCTTGTTTAAAATTTACAATTCATTTATAAAAAAATCTACTAAGAAAGGATGTAGCAGATACTCCATTAAGAAAAATTGTCCTAGTTCAGAAAGTTTCCTTTTTTTTTTTTTCTCTTCTTCTTCTTCTTTCTGTGGAAAACGACATTTCAACAAAATCACTCTTTCCTCTTCAGGCAAGGCACAGAACAAGTGAGAAGATTGCAAGTAGTACAGAAAGAGCTCACATCTTGGCTATATGACTCAGAACAGCCTGAGGTATCAGTGACTATGTGATTCCAATATTACTGAAAGCCAAAATTAGTGTGTCTAATTTTGTCTACATTTATATTTCCACTTTAGTAAGTATACATTTCGAAAAGCTGCATGTTACTCTATTAATCTGATGTTCTTAAACAGAGCACATTTTGCAATAGCCTCACCAGCACAGAGTAGAGGGGCAGGATCAATTCCCTCTTTCTGCTGACCATCCTTCTTTAGATGCAGCCCAGGATATGGTTGGCTTTCTGGGCTGCAAGAGCACATTGCTGGCTCCTGTGCAGCTTGCCACCCACAAGTACCCCCAGATCTTTTTCAGCAGGGCTGTGATCTATCCTTCCATCCCACAGCTTGTATTGTTAGTGGGGATTGCTGCAATCCAGCTGTAAGACCTTGTGCTTAGCAAGTGTATTCACTGTTGTTCAGAATAACATTTATAACACATTTAGTCTAGTATATAAATACTTGTATTTATTCAGTACAAGTGTCTATTGTGTGGAAAATATCTTGTACTTAACTAAGAGAAGGCAGATTTATCAGTCAACTTCTAATGTTATAAAGAGAGGTAAAATTAACCCTCAAGGCCAACATCAGCTATAAACCTACTGTAAAGCTGAACACAACCTCTGTGTTTATTAAAAGGCTGAAAAATAATAACACAGCTACTAATGCTATCTGTCATGACTAATGGTTCTTTCTAGGACAACAAATCACTGTACCATTTATATTATACTCCAGAATATCTCATTAACCAGGTTCTGCAGTGATCAGTGCTGTATTGTAAGCATGTGAAGAATATACTCTTCTTGCTGCTCCAGTGTGGTTTGTAGTATGTTATCTCAGGTCACAGTTACGTCTTCAATGTATCTAATTAGAATTACCAATAAGGTGCGTCTTGAACTAATTTCTCACAAGAGCTAATCCCACTTATATATATGTTTAATATAAGCGTACTTCCCCAAACTCAAAAAGGTTTCAAGGAGCATGTAATATTCATATTTTGTTCAGTGAGCATAATCCTGCTGGATTTGGTTTTTTTGCATCCATTTCCTCAATGCTAGTGATTTGCAGATAAGACATGAAACCAGAAAGTTATGCAGTAGTTAATACTTCTTATCCATCCCACCTCCTTACTGAGAAGAAGCTGTATGAGGATTTTTCCTGGCTGTTTCATAAATCCTAAGAAGATGTGAATTGCTTTGCTGTGAAGCAACCTCTTCATACGGTTCTTATAGTGCAGAGAATTCTGCTTATGCTTCTCATTACCTTGAGCCAGTTGCTAGGAAACCTCCCTGTTAATCCGTCCATTCATTTTCTGAGTTTTTATCTACAAATCAGGGTGGTTCATTCAGTATCCTATCTTTTCTTTTAAAAGCTTTGCACAAGAGCTATATATATGCTGCCTTCACTTGAAAAGGAGATCACAGTTATAATGCAGATCCCTTTATTAGCGTCCATTAAGTCTGTTCTTTACTTCCTCCTTATTTCTTGGAAGAAATAAACACCAGTTTGATTATTGCACAGCTCATCACAGCTGTTCAAACTGCAGAATCATATCTGCAAAACATACATGAAACTTAGAAACCTTACATCATTCTCTACTCATAATGTCATTCATTTCACCTGTATTCACATCATCTATTTCTAATACCTGTCATTTTCCACATTGGTCATGTTACTACCTTTTCACACTCAAGCTGCAGTTCTATGAGTGTGGCTCTGTTTCACAGACAAAAGAAAAGGCACATTAAAATCGTGGATAATCAGTAGAGATGATTTTACAATGCGGGCAGTGGGGTCTAGTTAGCTGTGCACTACTTGTGTCAAGGACTGGGAATGGGAAGTCCATCTGGCCACCATGTGGTGAAAACCATCTTCTGCTTACAGTAACTTATATAAAAGGTTAGTGAGGTGTTGTAACAGATCATGACACAACAAAAGGTTAAATCAGCAGGGAAAGGAGTGGACAAAGCTTGACTGCCGTTGCAGGAAAACTTTTGTGATAAAAGCCTAACTGGTGTTTGACTCAGTTCCTTATTGCAACTGCAGGGGTTTGCTGTGGCTGGCTCTCATCTTACACACTTGAGAGTTACGTGCGAAGATACTTTCCCACAAAGGGAGTTTCTATATAGAAGAGAATGGTTGATACATGGTACAAAAACCTTGAAAAGATGTTGTGAAGTCACCTTCTTTATAAACAGAGAAGAGTAGAACAATGCTCTGTAATTAAATGGGACACTGATTTGATCCTAAATAAGAAAGACTACAGCCATTAATGTGACTTTCTTCAGATTAAGTAATTATTTAGAATATATGGGGGCTTTTCACAGCTAGAACACAGGTGAATTCCTGACTCAGACATTATTGGATTTAGCAGAATAGTCTTTATTAATGAAATAAAGTCAGTCAGGCTGAATTGAAAAATGATTTCACAGCTGAATCTTGTTTGTTTGATATATTTAATTAGCAGTGGAGTTTATTTTTGGTGAATTTATCTGAAGTAAAATAATGATCTTACAAAATAAGCTCGTGGCAATGTTAGCTTTGTAACATCAACAGTAAATGAAAAATAACAGTACAATAAAGCTCTTTCAAAATATGCCGACAATTTATATGTAGAGTATGCTGGATTGTTGGCTTTGAGCCAACCTCTGTTCAAAATACATTTAGGATGATGAAAATGCCATTTCATGCGAATTCTTAGCATTCAAGACATCAACCACTTGCCTGTTTGTTGCCTGTGCTGTTTACAAATTGCAAATATTAATGTTTTTTTCTTTAAAACAGGTCTTTGTGTTGATATAAGGATCATGGAAAGTTATATACTGCCTTTCATCTTTTAACCATATTAAAAAAAAATTATCAAATATTTCCTTATTGTTACTGTTTGTTGTGATTAGTGGTATGTAATACAATAAGAACAGAAGTATAATAGCATTGAGGCTGGTACCATTTGGCTGAGAACTACTTGGTTATACATATTTTACTTTGTCCCTGACTATAAGAAAATGCAAAAGAGACAGTTTTCAAAATTTCAGATATGTGGAATCAAAGAGAATCTTCCAGTGGGGATGTGAACGCTTCCAGAAGCAGTATTTCTGAGTACATTGCTTTGTGATAACAGGAATAATGAAAAAGTTATTTTTTGCCAGAGGAGTACTGAATAGGAACAGATGTAGGTGTTGGAGTGAACAGAGTGGACATTAAAGTGCAGCCTGATTTGCTGCAAATTAATCTAATTCATTGTATTGAGAGAAGGTAGAAGAAAAGGTGGAAGTAAATGAGTATTGGGAATCAACATCTCAGGTACTAGAGTAGATTTGTGAAAAAAATATTAGATTGAGTTTTTATTGAAAACTGAAAAGAAGGTGATTTAGGGAAAAGCTTAGGAGATCAAACAAGACTGAATGATTTATGTGATACCTGTGCTCTATTTGAAGATGTACATAGAGGAGAAAAATAAGTCATAAAGACATGATTTGAATGTGAGAGTGGTGATGACAAAAGATGAAGATGCCAGAAATGAAAGTAGAACCTAGTGGTAAGAATTGTGGCATTTAAGAAGATGCATGAAAAGGAAGAATGAAGAGCAGATGTGAAGGGTTACATTAGCATTTAACACAAAGGATATTGTGGCAGCCATACTTGGGACAGGGGAGGCAGGAAGAAAACAGATAACGGAATACTCTTCCTGTTGGCCAGCCAGAGGGATTTCTCCTCTCTGGGCTCTCTCCAGTGCAGATGACAATGAGGAAGTTGAGAATTGTGTCAGTTTTTACTGTCTTTTTTTCTTAGTGCTATGTCCTTTTCTTTGAGACCTGTCCAATCTCTTTATTGACTAGTGTTGATTAGAATATGTTAATTAAGGGCATGTGCTGCACATTGAGGGATTGTTAAGCTTCTGAAGACATATTAGATATTTTTAAATTAGTTTTTTTATTGTTATTTAGTTTTTCTTACTATTTCTTACTATTTTCTTTCTTTTTCTCTAACATTATTCAAAATCTACAAAATGAGGAACAAAGAACGGAAGCAAGAAATCCAGGTGATTTTCAGGCCATTGGGAACTTCCCATAGGACTGTGCCATAGGAATACAACTGGGATTTACAGGTACAAGGCTGTAAGATCAGAAACAGAAGAGCAGCTGCATAAGAAGTGCAAAGGAGAAATACTGCCAGAGATGATCACAGAATCACAGAATGGCCAGGGTTGGAAGGGACCTCAAGGATCATGAATCTCCAACCCCCTGCCACATGCAGGGCCATGATCAGGAACAGCAGCTTGAGAGCAAGATTCTAGAATGGTATTTGAAAAATACGCTGCACAGAAATCTTAGTATTAGGCCATATTAATCAGATGCTCAAAGCACCAGTGCTGCTGTTATAGCACAGATGAACACATGGCCAAGCAGTTAAATGGTCCATCAGCTGCAAGTAAATAGGAAAGAATAAAGAATGTCCTCTTGTGAAATATCTTGTATATAGGATTTTTTTTAATTTTATGATGTATTTCTTTTAAATAAGGAAAGGAAAAAATACTTTAATTGAATAAGCCAGTATAAAAAATTATTTGGATGTTATGTTTCAGTAGTAATCATTTTTGTTGTTTGTTTTTTTTTTTTAATAGAAATCAGGATT
Organism: Perdix hodgsoniae; assembly: GCA_035772895.1. Classification (NCBI taxonomy): domain Eukaryota; kingdom Metazoa; phylum Chordata; class Aves; order Galliformes; family Phasianidae; genus Perdix; species Perdix hodgsoniae. The sequence goes on from JAPSGF010000008.1 coordinate 18,946,055, forward strand.
CAGGAAGGCTAAGAGACTCACATTGTCCAGAATGTTCAGTTATCTCCCTGCTCCAAAGTAAAATGAAAGAGAACACACACTATTACCTACTTCACCTCCACCTCACAAAACCACAGGTATTTGGGAACACCAGTTTACACATTTGTTTGATTCTGGGAAATACTCACTGTTCTTTTCTAATGTGATGCAGATATGTCTGCAAATGTAAGCTGTTTACTAGGACTTTTTATAGCCTGGAAGTAGTGCATGGTAAAGGATTTTCTTAATCCATATTCTTTACTGTGTTCAGACTTTTGGTTTGTAGCTATTAATCACAAAACAAATAAAAACTTTTGACAAATCCTTATTCCAATTTGTCCCCTCTTTGATACACAAGAAATTTATATTACTTCAGGAAATACCTCAAAAGACAAGGTATAATTTCATTCGGAAACTACTTCAGATCTTTCAAGTATTTAATTGCTGTAGTGTGATGAATAGGCAAAATCTGGTACTGAGAACAGTGCTGAAATATCCGGATATCAAATTAATTGGATCTCCATTCTATTTTTTCCAACCACTAGGTAACTACTATGGCTATTTGCAGTGAATTGGGTATAGCAGTATTAGGCTGAAAGAGAATTATCCTCTACACACAGAGCATGTCTCTTCTACAACACTTTTGCCAACTATTGTTCTCCTTTGGGGTCGGTGTTAAAGTAGGTCCCTATTTAATTAGTCTTGTTTGTTTTATGTCAAATAAAGTGCAAAGATTTTATTAATAGCCTGCTGTTTTATTTATTCTACATAGTGTAGAACTTAGTGGTGCCTATCTGGAAAATCATAATGAAATTTTAATCTTAACTGAAATGTAATCATTCTACGAACAAACTGAGGAGAGAGAGAAAAATGTAGGGAAAGATGCAAAGTTGTGCTCTCCCATAGTTTCTAGGCTATTGGACTGAGGTCTTTGGTTTTAATCAGTGCCTAATGTACTGTCCAGTCCTCTATAGCCTTTTATAAGTGAAACAGCAGATTTCAACTTGTCTGTTCAGACTTGCGTACATTGTCTTTTTTTTTTTTAATTACTGGGGCTACCTCCTCACAGACCCTGAAATGTTATGTCTTTTGGTAGATCAAGTATGATTTTCATAATGTCAAGAGACCCTGAATATTTGTATCCCTTTGAATGATAATTCTGCTACCAAATGTATTGTAGAGTTATGCATGCAAAAGATTTTGCATGTTTTCCTGTCTTTGAGTGTAGACTGCAGCAATAGCCCCAGTGGATTTTAGTCTCTTTCCCTTAATATTCCCTTCATGCACAGCTTTGTGCAATTTGACAAGTGTACAACATTTATCCTTTTGCCAGACAAGTCCCTGAAGTATCTACATTGCCATAGGTATAAAATCCTTCATAGCTAAGTAAATAGCAACAAGGACACTTTTAATTTGCATAAAAATTAATTCTCAGTCTGGAAAATGATAATTTTTTTTTTTTTTTTTGGTAATAAATATATATGTGGGTTGCTCCAAAACTAAATGACTCCTAGTTAATTATGGAAGCTAACAATTACAGAAGTATTTGATAGAACAAATTCTCAAAATAACTACAAAATAGCTATTTTTCAACATAATCACCATCATTAGCTGTGCATTTTCCATCAGTGATGAATAAGGGCCTGCATGTCATGCTAGTAAATATCTGCATGGTCATCTAGACCATGGCTTGTCTTACATGGCACTGTTCCCACTGCTGAAACATGCCATCCACAATCCTCTGTGCTCACACCAATGCTTGGTCTCCATAAATTCATCACCATCAATGAATGTCAGTGGGTGCCATTTTTTCCACGATGGAATTCAGTGACACACCTTTGCTTCATATGCACTTCCATGTCAGATGGACACCATTTGTCAGACTGTCCCCCTGCTGCCATCTGTCACATGGTAACATTGTGTAATGGAAAATTGGTGGGAAGGTTCAACCTCTACTACCCTACCACCATCTGCCTCTGATACTGTGAACCAACATAATAAAATGAGACATTACTTTCAGAGCAGCCCCCCTAATTTAAAAGCAAGGAAAACAGTATGTACTAGATAAATTTTCCAATTAATAGTGATTAATAGGGAACACACAGTTTTACCAGGTGGAAACTTATCTATGACCCAAATAAATATTACTTAGGTGATAGCATTTACAATATTGCACTAAGTATCAGAATGTTTATCATACTTAACACCTGGAGCTGCCATGGTGAAAGTGCATACAGTGCAACTGGTGTTTAGAAGCTGAGAGTAGTTTCGTTATTAACAAAGACCATTCAAATAATATTCAGTTTGTCAGGCTTTCAAACAAATAGACTGAGCCCAAACTAGTTTGAACATTTTTCATCTGATGAAGAATCAGTGTGTGTAACACAAAATAGATGTGTAATTATAGAATGTCATGCACACAAAGGATATATTTTTCTTAGATGTACTGAAATGAAAAGGAAATTGTACATGATCAACACATGCAATAAAGAAGAATTTTTCAAATAAAATAAGGGATAAAAAATGAATTTCATTATATTTCAACAGATCTTTAGGTCGCTTTTCAATGCATTCTTAAAGTGGTAATTTTAATGTGTATGTCTGTTTGAGAAAGGATGGATTAAAGGAGATTACTTGATAGGATAAACTGAAGAGGTTTATTTTGATTTTTCTTTCCTCTAATACCTGGTCATATATTAGTATTTAATGCAAGAAATATATTTTTATTCTCTTGACTAATGTACTATGCAAATGTGATTAACAGAAAGGTAAATGAGGCTCTGGAAGTGAATAGTTATGGGAATTATCTTTGGATTTTCCCCCTAAAATGGCTGTCAGGCTGTGCTCTGTTTGCACAATTGTACACAAATGTACTCTATTTGCACAATTACTATTGTGACGTTTTGCACCTGAAAATTCAACTTGATTTTGGAACAACATAGGCATAAAGATATGCCTTTTGGAAAGCAGCTCTTTGCAAAGGCTTTTTACTACTGATTTCAAAGAGGTAGAAGGATCTATATCAGATGATACTCTCAACAGGATATAGAAAATTTTGGTAAGGGCTGTCCTAATATGGTAATGACTTGGTATCTATGTACTGAAAAAGAATATTTATCCTGTCCCACTATTGCCTGTCAGCATGTGTCATCAGCTCTTTCCAGTTCATCCAAGGTCTAAAAAACAGAAAATAAATTCCTTGTTTTATAATGACTTAGGAATGCAATTAAATGTAGAATGACATAGCAATATCTTCTGTGAGCAATCTCACAAAGGCAAAATCAAGATAATCCTGTTTACAAAATATAAAATAAAAATTAAAAAAATGAGTGCCTGACTTCATTGTGAAATTTCTTTGATGCTTTATGGTATTTTATTATTTTAATACTGATTTAATAGTGGCTAAGCGGTTCTTAATATATTTCACAAATTATTCTTGCCTTCTCTTCTTTCAATTCAGCTTTATTTTATTTTATTTTATTTTATCTTATTTTATTTTCTGATCAGCTGAAGTCTGACATTTGTAAGAAAAAAAAATGTACGCTTTAGGAAAACATTTAGGAAATGTTTAGGAAATGTTTCAGGCTTGTGTAACTCTGAAGATGGCAAATATTTACTCATTAAACAATTTTTTTTTTCCTACTTCATCATTTAGATATTTAGACTGCATGAAGATTTGTCTGGATATAGGCCCAGTATGTCCTACTCCAAATTCTCTCTTTGAACAGACCTTATTTTTATCAATGTGATGGCTATTTCTAGAACAAATGAAATTATGGAAGAATACTTCTATAATCTACTTATTCCTGAGTATATAATACTCAGGATGGATATATATATATATATATATATTTCTACATACAAAAATTTAATTTTATTAAATTCAGTTTTGTATGAGAAATGGCTTTCTCAGTGATTAGAAATTCCCTTCAACATAGAAATTCTAAAATATACTGAAGGAACTGCATAGCACATTTATATTTGAAATGTTGAGAAAAAAGCTTCAAGTTAAATTGCATTTATAGGGCATTTTCTTGAATCATATGATGTTGTAACCTTGTAGTTTAAAAAAAATAAAAAAAGTCTTCCTTCTTAAATGTTTAGTACTGGATTTTGTGTATTGGACTTTGTCAGATGAAGATGAGTATGCTAAGAACCTTCACACAAAGACATACCTTGCTAATCTTTTTTCATTAAAAGTCTTATTAAGTCAAGCCAAATTAAAAGACAGACAAATCACTAACAACAGAAAAAAAAACAACAACCATATATATATATATAGTTTGATATAGTATGTATCATATATATCTGTATGTATGTATATATATATATACATATATATATGTATGTACATATAGTATGTACGTATATGTATGTATAGCATGATTTATTTAAAGCCAGTTAAAAGAAACAAATTCAGCAGACAAGTTTTATAGTGTAAAGTTATCTTTTTTAATTGCACTTATATTTGAAACATTAAAAAATATGTTTGCACTACTTTATCATACTGTTACTTGATCACATCAAACTTTTTTAATCATAGGGTAATGTATAATTTGTATGCATATTTTTCCAAATTTTTTTTTTCATTTTAATAACAGTTGACAGCTAGTATCTACTTTGCGCAGGGAGGTGGAAAATAAAATATATGTTCATTACTATACAGATATCAAAATATGTACTAAGAAAGTAAAAGCAATCAGAGATAAGGACACTTCAACATCCATGTTATTTGTGAAAAATAAATTAATGCCTATAGAAACATCTTTTCTACATCAAAATTATTTGAATAATGTAAGAAGAGTTGGATTTAAATTGCTTTCTGTTCCCTCAGGAAGATCATCAGATGCCTCACTGCTAGCACGAAGGCTTAATCCCTGTGTTCTGAAATCTTCACCACCTCTACATTTCTTTTCAACATTAGTGAAACACGTTATCTTATATAACGTGTAAAAACATGCAAATTCTTATCATTCTGCTGTGCATAAAATATGCAAGTTTACTTACTGCCTTGATGCTTTCAAAGTGTCCATCTTCTTTATCAAAATCAATTGGCTGCCCATTAAGTGTCCAATAGAAAGTGACATCTAATGTGCTATCATGAAGGGCTTTGCAACTGAGAACGATGCTCTCTCCAACTGTTAACTCTATCTTCTTGGGAGTCAGTTCTATTCTTGTAGGTTCTTGAAATTTAGAAGAATTAAGAACATTTAGTTGGAAGTCTAGTTACAGAAAGACATCAATATAATACCTTTGAGTTCTTTATTCCCATGCAGAAAGGAGTAAGGGTTAAATGAGTTCGCCAAACGAGTACATGTTAAAAGGGGTATTGATTTTTAGTTTCTCTGTTTTCTTCTGTTTTATTTATAGAATTATTTATGATCTAGTAGATTTGATAGTTATACAAATTCTGCTGACACAGAGCTAAAATTTAAAAGCTGAAGTGTGCAATTTCATGCAGTGTTTGATCAAAGAGAGGTTAACCTGATAGTTTGTTTCAAATGGTCTCTTAATCTGTTTGTACAGTGCTTTTGCATGCTTGGCTGGAGATTGTAAACAATAAAGAAACATTAACAATGGGAAATCATCAATAACATTAAAGTTTTTTTTCATACCTTTAACAGATACTGATGCAACAATTTCTGCAGACCCAAATACATTTACACCTTGGCATGAGTATCGTCCTTCATCAGACTTGGAAGCATTCAGAATTCGCAAGCTTCCTTGTGGAAGAATAGTTACCCTGAAAAGGAAAAATATATGAATATAACTCCAGTCCTAGCAGACAAATTCCATGATGATTTTTAGAATTAATAAATAGAATTGAGGACTGCTGCTTCCATAACTAAGGATGATGAAGATGATAATTTAATTCTCCTCTGCTTCAAAAGATCTTCAATATACCCACTTTACTCCTTCTCAATATTTAATCAATAAGTTACAGGGAAGCATCAGTGAGTTAGTATCCTCTGACATTTATGAGTGGTGAATTCTAATGAACCTTTTTGACTTTAAAGTTTCACTTCTATATTATTGTCAAATCAAATTTCAATATCCAGCGCAAGCTGTTTCATTCAGAAAAAGAAAAAAAAATGACCTTCAAAGACAAATCTGAGAAGAATAAGAAGTAAAATGTAAAAGGGAACTGGAAAAAAAAGAAAGAAAGGAAGAACCCCATAATATTAATTGTCTCTGGTCAAAATGTGACTTATGATATTACTACACAGTGAAACATAGGCACTTCTTTTTTTTTTTTTTTTGTAGCTCAGCTTTTTTTTCCTTTGCACCTTGAATCTTGTGTGATTTCAGTTCTGCTATATCTCCATGTGAGTAACACTGCTGAAGTATACTCATCAAAAATGTTCAGCTGTTACATTTAGAAGTTTCAAATTCAGTCTTTGCTTACACTATATTAGTCATAAAGAACACAAAGATAAACAAAAGTGAAAATAAACATGCTTCAGCTGTTCTAAAAAATTGGTTTTCCTCTCTTCTGCCGGGGGAGCTGTTAGGGTAAGTGCTACCTCTAACATGTTGTGTAAACCAAACCCTGCTTGGAGATATTGCACGTTCATTCCAGACTGGGTGGTGGTTAGGGAAGGCCCTCTGAAGGACATAAGAAATGAGGGTTGAAACTCTTCAGCCATCATGGACACTGAAGCCAAATAATCCTCAGCAAGTACTTGCAAGCATCACATAGAAATGGATGAGTTGAAACTCTTCCTTCTCCTGTATTTTGAAAGTAAGGTAAGATCTCTTTCTGTATTAGAGAAAGTATCTATGGAGGTGGGTGGCTCTTTCCACCCATGTTTGAATGTTTAGATATACCACTCCAGTGAAGGCTTTCTGTCTGTTGAAGCAGTGACAAAAACTCCTGCTGGGAATACTGACTTGAGGCTAATGGTCACGTATCACAGAGAGTATGGTGTCATAGTTTATTCTTTGTTTCAACAGAAGTAAAGAAGTGTTCTCACTCTTGTTAATATTAACAAGTCTGAGTTGATCTCTTCATCAGCCAACCAAGATAAAGAATTCCCTTTGTAGGCAGGACTACTTAAAGTGCTAAATTCACTTAACTTCTGTTAAATTGAGAGTGATTCAATAATGTATTCAAGCCAAATTGCCAATATAAGACTGTGCATCATTTTTTTTTGTTGTTGTTAGAAAAAAAAATAATAAATTAAAACACCCTACTGTCTGACTGTGATAAACAGTGTTTTATTATATTAAGTTTATAGAAATAGTAATGGAAAGAACATAATTCCATTCTAAGGAAAAATGTACTCCATTTCAGATGTAAAACCAGCCACTATTCTCCACAGAGAGATAGAAGAAAATAATAGCTTAATAGAATCAAAGATGAATGGGACAGAGGAAGGACATGTAAACAACAAAATTCCCTAGTGTAATATAATAATATATCTCCCTTCTTCTTCTTCTAAGCAAATATGTATCAGTATTTGATTCATATCATTTGTCTAAAGGTAATTTTAAACAAAGCATAATTATATTAGAAAATGCTTTTTTTTTTTTTTTTTTTTAAATCAGAGTTCAGAATTTTAAGTTTCTTTTTTTTTGTTTGTTTGTTTAGTTTTGTTTTGTTTCTCCATTAGGAAGGCCCAAAATTTTGTTGTGTCATGTCTGCAACTTGTTTTACATCTGAAGTAAAAAGGAGTGTGTGTTTCACTACAATGAAATTTGATTTGGGAAATGATTGGGATGTCAGTTTCCTTCATTTTCTCCTAAAGTAGGCTTTTGTGTATTTCTTCTTAAGATACTCTGTGGTCACTCTGAAGACACTGTATTATTAGTGTGATGATAGCCTTTGCTGAACAGTAATTGTTTTCATGAATATACTGTCAGCACCAAACAAATGAACTGATACTCCTATAATGTTTGCAAATTATAAATCTTATACACAACATAAGTCTTGATATAAAACTATTTTTTATTCTGATCTTGGAAGAAAATAAAGTTAGATGAATATGGAAAATAATCAAATTAGTCTTATGTGTAATATCAGTTAAATTTCTAATTAGCTAAAAGCTCTTGCTATCCATGAAAAAAGAGTAATTGCTCGGTCAAAGGAACAGCAAACATATATTCTGGTGAATTATTTGACTCAGAAATTTACTTTCCTTAAAATGCTTAGCATTAATTTGCTTTCCATCTTTTTTGTGTGTTTGGGAAAAGGCCAGAGGCTTGTTGTGATGGAAACTGAAATGCTTTATTTATTCATATAACACTTTCTACACACAGCAGGAACACAGGCTTCTCCTCCTTCCCTGCCAATACTTCTGTCATGGAGAGACCACCTGTGGAGTATGTCAACATATTTTAGTAAGAAATTCCATAGCAAAAGGCTTTTTAGTATCATAAATAAAAGAGTAACAAAGACAGAAAAAAATGAAGTTGGGGCACATTTAAGGATAATTGAACACTTCAGGAAAAAAAGCTAAATTATTAATTTATTAGAAAATTAGGGAAAGACTATGATTATAGATGAGAATATGGAGACTGGATGGATGAGAGATAAGTGTGATAGTGTCATGGTTTTATTATTTTTAATTATTTATTATTGAAATTATCTAAGATAAAGCAAAAGTCATTGCAAACATTTAAAGGAGATAGATACTGTTCATCCAAGGTCTCTGAAAAAATTAGCATGAGCTTACTGTAAAAAAGAGCTTTAGTCTACCTAGCAGTAGGGAGGGAAAAAAAAAAAAAAAGTTGAAGTCTTGGAATCAATAATTATGTTTGTTTAACATCAATAGCAACTAAGATTTTTAGCAGGAATATTGGTAAAAAGTATTATCAAAATATGGCAACAAATGGACAGGAGTTAAATTCATCAAAATTCAGCTAACATACTCTTGGCAGGACTGGACGGCCATAATGCTTAACGTATAAAATATTTTCTAGAGAAAATAAATGCAAATTTCTTCTTTCAAGGATTCAAAGATAATGCTGCTGAAATTCACAGTTGTTTCAACAGATTTAATACAGAATTTTAAGATGACTGAGGAACTGGCTGAACACTGACTACACTTAGATATCTCAACCTGGAACCAAATCTCACCTTCGAATCTTGAGTTAGTTCTCCAAACATAAGCGCCTACTATAGTCTAATGCCACTTTAGGCACAAAATTCCAACTGCTGTTCTCATCAGTGGTGTGTTTCAGAAGTGCATTCTCTCATTGTTCCACCTTATTCTTTGGCTTTCTCTTATAACACAAACAGTATATGGGCACATTCACATTCACTTTTTTTCAGTTGAAATTGGGAGGGATTCTTGAGGAGTGCATCAGCTTTCAGCCAGACATGTGGATGATAGTAAGGGATTAGAGCTACTGTGGAGAGAAATCCCAAGTTAGGCAGTATAGACAGTATTAACATATTGCTCTAATGGTCCACACTACTCACACATACAGAAATAGCCTAAAAGTATCCAAGACAACTTCACTGGCACGAGGAATAAGCTTGGATGATGTCCCAAGAGAAAATTTAGCCAAAAGAGGAGCTAGATGTCCCTTTCCTGAGACTGCTGTCTCAGCCACCCCTGGAAGAGTCCAGAATGATGCCCAACAAATGGTTAAGTTATGGGAGGGGGTCTTGTGTTCCTTCCTTTGAATTGGCTGGTGTCCATTTTATCAACCAACTCCAAATAGGGGCTAGATAGGGTCTATTCCTTCCCTTTTTGTTCTTATCACCCTCTTTCCCTTTGCAGGCAGGACATGATAAGACACTGATGAATGTGGCACAAAACCTGTGAGGACTTAATCATTTACTGCACAAATATAGAGGCTTGTGTGCACGCATACTTTTGAGGTCTGGATGTGAGCAGGAGTACTGAAGAGGCTCTCAAATGTCTCTCAATGCACGATTTTGGGGGAGGGTCAGGTGGGGGAAGGATCTGACTCGAAACTGTAGTGCAGTGTTAGAGGCAATTTGAAGAATTAAGGGATATAGGTTGTGTTGCTGATGGTGGTGATGAGCAGTAATGTGATGATGGTCTTTGACATTAAATGCCTCAGAAATCAATTAAACACATGTTGCTGTATATTATATACCTATGAAGCTAAAAAAATTCAATAGATAATGAAAGGAGTTAAACTGAAATTGAATGTGAATTTCAAAATGCATCTGATACCTGTGTATATTGTACTTTTTCCATTGTGATTTTATTTGAAATACTGTAAATGTTCGATGTAAGCTTGCAGTGCCTGTGGTTTTCTTGTCTAGAATATCAGCAAGCTAGGAAGTACATGTGAGTAGCATTACTATGAAGTCAGTTTTGTTAATTACAGCTTAACCTAGTAAACTAGGCTGAGAATTGTTAGAAAACCATAAAAGCATGCGTAAGAGTGTGATTTTTTTTCTTTAAAGCTTCAGGATTGGACATGGATTGACAATAGAAGGCTGGAAAATGCTCAGTAATTACAGTTTTCAGACAATATTTCCAATTGAGTATTTTCACTCTAAAAATATTTGCAATCTACTTGAATCTACACTCCAGCAGCAACATCTAACATTGGAAACATTTTTAGTACATCTGTTAAAAAACAAAACAAAACAAAACAAAAAAACAAAACAAAACAAAACACATTAGAATCACAGAATCATGGAATCACTCAGGTTAGAAAAGACCTTAAAGATCACTGAGACCAACCACGACCTAATCATACTACCCCAACTCTAACAACCCTCCACTAAATCATGTCCCTGAGCACTACATCCAAACTGTTCTTAAATACATCCAGAGATGATGACTCAACCACCTCCCTGCCGAGCCTATTCCAGTGCTTCACAATCCTTTCTGTAAAGAAGTTTTTCCTGATATCCAACCTAAACTTACCCTAGTGCAACTTCGGGCCATTTCCCTTCATCCTATCACCTGTCACAAGTGAGAAGAGATCAACCCCGCTCTCGCTGTATGCACCTTTCAGATATCGGAAGAGAGCAATAAGGTCTCCCCTCAGCCTCCTTTTCCCCTGACTTACGGCCATTTTCCCTCGTCCATTACCTCACATAGATCAGAGTTTTCATCAGTTTTACTCTTCTTTTAAAAATAAAGTGTATAGTAGGAAAGGCAAGAGCCTTGATAAAGATATGCTGTTTTATCTGGAAGGTTTATGCAATTTGCTTATGGGAAATTGATTTGCTCTGGTGTATAGAAAGATATTTTCTGAGAAGTGTCTGCTGGAAAGCTGAAGAGTAGAAACCACACAAATACAAAATTCTGTTGTTTGCTTAAAGATGGTGTTTGGAAATCCTCCATTTGTTAACCAGTAATGCCTTCACTTAGTGTTGACTGGCAGAGAGGCAGAGGAAACTGATGACGGGATGAACAGAAAGGAAAGTACACACAAATCTGAATGACAAAGTTCAGGTCCCTTCAGGCTTGGTGAGATTTAGAGAAGATAACCAAGTAGAATACAGTATTTAAGAGTTGCTAATAAGTGAAGTAGTATTGTGGCATAAAGAATTATACTTTAATTCTTTTATAGTTTTATAATACTCTTAATACTTAATACTCTTATATACCCAATATATCTAATACTCTTAGAAAAAATAAAAATAGAAAATATAAAATATAAAAAAAATATACCTTATATATCTAATATTCTTAATACCCTTATACTTTTTTCCTTTCTACTGTTCTATGCACAGAAAAATTGTGAGAGTGGCTGTAATCTTTTTTCTTATTTTAAGGGAAAGGATAAACTAGGAGAACATGCACTCATCATTGTTTTGGTATAAAACAGGGAGGTCTATTCTGCCTGCCATATTATTGATAATAATTTTACCTTCAATTAGTTCTTACTGATAAATGAAATGCAGTAACAGACCATATCCTCTTTTGCTCTTCTGCATTACAGACAATACATTTATTCTATAATATCTGTAACAATTCAGTAAAGAAGTTCTCAGATATTATCTACAACCAGTAGAGGATGTACTTGTTTATAGGATGGAAAATCTCATCATTCGTTATCAACAGAGATCGTTTTACCTTGACTCATCATTGTCAGGATGTGCATTTGTTCTTCCTATCACATATGAAATCAGTGAGCAGAGAGTTCCAGCAAGATTAAGATAATGAGAAGTGTAAACTAATTTTGATTCTGTTTTATCATTCATAATAGATTCTCACAAGAAGACTTACTGACGATGTGGGTATGTTTTGTTTTAAAGTCTATGATGAACAATGGGATCCATATGTTGAAGGAGCTGAGAGGTTGAATACAGTTATAAGTGCTACACATCCATCAAGATCTTACTGGGGAACAATAGAAGAGACAATGTTGGAAATGAAAGCCAGACAGCTTCCAAATATATTTGGAGATATATGTATTTTGGAAAAAGAAATACAGTATGAAAAAGCCCACAAAAGAACGAGTTATGTGAGTATGTTCTGAAAGGAAAAAAATAATTAGCAACAAATAGTTTGATTAAGATATGTTTTCTTGTGTGTTTTTATACTTCTAATTCTTTTGGTTTTGGTGTTTTTGACATTTCCATGCAAAAGTTACTTTTATAGTACTAATAGTAATCAAAGCAGTCAGGGGAAGAATAACAAGAAGAGTTGCTCAGAAGCTTTGCAAACTTTAACACATGGAAGATGAATAAAGGGAAATTGTAAATCATTATTTTTTTTTCTTGCATTTCTCATTGGGTTCTAAAAACAGGAGTATGAAATTGCTTTGTGTGCATATTGGAAAGAATTTTTAAGATGAAAATGCAGAGAAGTTGCTCTGACTCATTTAGCCTGTGGCCCTTTACAGTGCTCAGATCTGAGCAATCTGTCATTTCACATTAGCTTGGATGTGGGACCTGTCAGTATTTTCTAACGTAGATTACAAGGAATCAGGACAAGTATTTGTAAATAGCTGAAATCTTTATTTCTCCTTGAATGTGAGTTTTCTCATTTCTCTGCACGTTCTGTGAGTCTTTCATAATAGATGTACAAGTCTCTACATCTCACAGGAAATGGATATGAGTTATTGCTATAGTAAAAACACTTAAATGACCAGAATGCCACTACTTTATATAAATGTTTTATATTATCACAGTAGATGGAGTTTTTCATTTGAATATTTTTGACCTAATTAGAAAAAAGATGATGCTTGGCCCAGTCTCTTGACACAACACTGAATAAATTGGATTTTCTTCAGATTTTAAAACATTTATAATGCTGTAATTCCTGTGTATGATGTCCTAGGTCATGAGAATATGCTCAGATTATCATTAATGTGCTGTAAGATACTTCCAGCTCTATTTAATCTAATCTACGCAAACCGTCTTATGGTGAGATTTTTCAAAAGAGGCACCAGTGCCTTCAATAAAAGAGATCAATTTGTACCTATCAAATATTTAGCATTACTTTGCTGATACCTTGCAATTCTGCTCTAATGTGTTGCCCCATCATGTGTTTTGACTTGCAAGAATAGGGAACTGGAAGAATTTCTCAAAATTTATCTCAATAAAAGTGTTCTAGAAGTAGGAAGGGCTACTTAAGGTTATTCTGCTTTATTCTAACATAAAATTTATTTTATTTCTTTTGAATCCTTTTTTAATAAGATATGTTGGGCTTAAGATAAAATTAGTCTAAACATTTTGAAATGACTGAAAAAAGGATGAAAATACTATTTTCTTTCATTCTTTCTTTACCATATTTTCTTTACCATTCATTTAAAATTAAAAATTATACTAATATTTTAATAAATATTTTCCTCTTTTTTACACAATGTCTCAATGTCAGAAATATTTTGCTACTTAGAAAAAGTTTCTGCTTTTCAAGAAAAAGGCTTTTGTTGTAAAAAATTTTTTCCGTGTTCCTAAATGACAACAATGAATTATTAACTTATCCATTTTTTTCTCAGAAGCTTTTAAAATAATAATTTTATTGTAGAATTTCATAATTCCCCCAGGAAGAAAAAGAGAAATTAATGGAGTAATTTGAGTTCCTCTAAGATATTTCAATTTTTCACTCATTCGAAAGACAGCTTGGGAGGTGATGTATGTAAATAGTAAAATCCACACAGAGTAGGTACTCAAGACATTTAGCCATTGTACAATGAAACAGTTTTATTCTGCCATAAGGATCTGTTTTGATTTATACTGGATGAAGACACAGTTCATAACAGCCAAACTATCCTATGTTGGAAGTAGTAACTTCAGCAATGTTATACGAAGAGCTGAAATATTTCCATATTATCCTGAAGCACAAAAGCTTTAATTTCATTAGAATGTGATGCTTGTACATTTTAAGACATGAATTAGATTTTTACATTGGAAGTATTTGTATGCTCAGGGCAGCATTCATCTAACTAAATTATTATTATTGTAAGCTTTGTATTAATGTCCAGACAGATGGAACCTGCTTTCCAAAACTGATTTGTGTTCTACAAAAACACTACTAGAATATTAATGGCAATTTGTATCTCCAAGGAACACAGAAATGAAAGTTAATCTTTCCTACCTACTTGAACAATACTTTTGTTAGTGATACTATTTCTTTTCCCATGTGAATAGGAGAAGTCGGTAGAAGAGAGCTGACAGCCTTTGTGTTAGACCTCATATTCTCAGGAGAAAAAAAGAGAGGAAAAAAATACAGTTGACAATTAATTAATATACATTATTTAAACACAGACCACTCTCTCTTACTTACCTCGGCAGTCAGTTATTTACATTAACTGGGAGCAAATTGTCATAGTCTCAAACCGGATAGCCAAGTACCAGTATCAACTGCTGACTATGTGCAAGACTGGCTACCAGATATGGATCAAATCAGCAAAAGGGCTTTGAATCTATCTATATACCCCAGGGGGAGGCCTGAAAAGGAATAGGATTTGATCATATGATCTCTATGTCCCTTTGAAACAACCGCAAAAAAAATTGTCAAATTTCTCGTAGAAGTTATCACTAAGATCATTTTAAGTATCTACTGGCTCATGTAGTTATGTATCATTCCATGAGTTTTCCTTTAGTACCTTTGAATTAGAGTATATTTTACAAAATTCTGGTTTCAATGATGTCATATATGAAATGTCAATGTGATCTCTGTGCAGCATTACTTAACTAACCTTTGAATGTGACTGAGATGTACTAACTTTTTTACATTTTATGAAAAAAAAAAAAACAAAACAAGTTTGATTTGCAAATGTAGACATGTTGAGGGAAGGAGAGGTCATCAGTTCAGTGGAGATATAGTTTAACAGCATCAGACTAGCACAAAACTGTGCTATGGTTTTTGATAGGGAAAAGACAGTTAAAAGACATGTTCCCTTCAGAGGACTGTACTGTCACTAATATGAAGGGTGAAAATGGTAAAATTTTCTCACTGACAAATAATCTACTGATCAGATTCATTTAAACTTAACAGATTCAGTTTCCTTTGGGATGCTTGGCACTTTAGCCGTGATTCAAAAGATTTTGATTATATGTTGCAATAACAATTCAGTTGAAATTGCTTCTTATGATATCTATCTACAACTATATTATTGTGCATGAAAGAGAACAAACGGAATTATTCTGCTGACATAAGTTCTGAGCAATAGGGCATAAATAAGAATAATGATAAAATGAAAACTTTTCAGTGACTACATCTGTGCTACTCCACCAGACTGCTTCCAAAGAAAGTTCTTTTAAGCTGTTTTAGTGTGGAGTTTCTTGCTACATGTAGTGAGATGGTCACAGACTTCTTTGAGAGACGCACTCAGGCTCAGTGCCCCGTGCTCTCAGGTTCATCCTATTTTACTTCATGCACAAACCCTCTGTACATAGCCTCTATCTCCTCTCTGTCAGTGTTTGTACTGCTTCTGCAAAGACATTGTGTTGCAATAGCCATACATTCCAAAGAGGACTGGAAACACACTTGGGTTGGAAAAGTATAATATGCCTAAATGTATAATAATGCCTTGAGTTTTAAGTGACTTTAAAAATTGTCTAGTTCCAACCTCCTGCTGTGAACGGGGTTGCTACTCAATAAATCAGGCTGCTTATGGCCCCATCCAGCCTGGCCTTGTACTCCTGGTTTCTGAACATGCTCCAGTATCTCCACATACTTCTTATGCTGGACATCCCAGGCCTGAACGCAGTTTTTGACATGATCACCTCCCTTGCCCTATCTTTTGATGCAGCCCAGACTACAGTTGTCTAGAGGTTGAAAGCACACACTCTTGACTCATGTCAAGCTTTTCATCCATCAGGAATCCCAGTTCTTTCTTGTTAATGAGTTCTTCTCCCAGTCTTATTTCAAAAATTCATATTGCTCTTGCTGCTGTTTAAGCCACAAGATTTTTGTTACAAGGAATGCGGTATCTCTGAACTCTTAAGTGTAGGCACACATCATTACAGCCCACTGGTGGGAGCACTTATTCCCTATGATGGAGATGCCCAGTTGCTAATTTCAAGATATGAACTGTTATTATAGCAGTGCTATACCGCCAGTTGATAAAGGGTGTTGGAGAGTCGCTGGCTTCAGTCTACAGGCAGGAGTAAGTGGCACCAGCTTCATAATGCCTAGAGACGGATGGCACAGTTGATGACCATCATCGCAACGTATCCGCTGTTGAAATTGTAATGGGAAAATCTAATACTCAGCTGTAGCTCATATTTGCTTTATGAGATAGTCAAAATGGCATTAAGGCATTCACTGTGTGCTTGTGGCCAATAAGGCCAGTGGGTTACATTAAAAAGATCTGGACAGCAGGTCAAAGGAGTTGATTCCCTTCACCAACTCTGCCCTCGTGAGGTCAAATTTAGAATACTGTATCCACTTCTTGTCTCCCCAGTTCAAAAAAGACAACAATCTCATAGAAGGAGTCTAGCAGAGGACCTCAAAGATAATAAAGGGCCTGGAGCATCTCCCTTCTAATGAAAAGCTGAGTAACCTAGATCTGTTCAGCCTGGGGAAAAGAAGACTTAGGGGGAATCTGAGAAATGTTAATAAATATCTAAAGAGAGATGGGACCCAAAGGGATGAAGTAAGACTTCTCGGTTGTGTATAACGACAGGACAAGGAGCAATGGCCTAAAACTTGTACATAGAAAGTTCCATACAAACAATTGGAAGAATTTCTTTATGCTAAGAATGATAGAGCACTGGAACAGGTCACCCAGAGATGTTGTGGAATCTCCTTCTGTGGAGATATTCAAGAACCTTCTGGGTGCCTACTTGTGCGACCTATTGTAGGATACCTGCTTTAGCAGGGGATTGGACTCAAATATCTCTTGAAGTCTCTTCCAACCCCTTTAATTCTGTGACTCTGTAATCCTTTGATGTTCCCCGTTTTCATAAATTCTACTTTTTTTCCTTTCACCCTTTTCTTCTTCAATCTTTTGTCCCTGAAGCTTTTCTTCCTCAAAGCAGCATGTTATGGCCTTAACTACTGTGGACCTCTCGATGTTAAGCTTACCTCCAAAGTGCATTATCAATAATAACATTATAAATCTCGTAACACAGATTGTAGAGAATAGGGTAGGAAAGATGCTGTGTCACTGGGTTTATCATATTACCAGGCAGGAAGCAGTGTTATATAATTATACAGATAAACACTCACCAGATAATACGAATTCACGTAAGTGTAGCAAGGTCCTTTCTAAGGATGCTACAGAGGAGTACCAAACCAGAAGAGAACTCTCTGCTCATTATACAGCTACTCTAAAGCCACTGAATAGCCACTGTATCACACACATACATTCTCTATGTAATGCTAATCTGATCATTTTTTTAATGACTGTACTTATGTATTCTGAATCATTCCATTAACACAAATGACTAATTCACAGGGACATGGCAAGGCCAAGCTAAATATCTAAAGCTAGAAGTGTGAATGTGTCCTTAAAGAAGATAGCAGTAGATGGCATCGGTTTTGCCTGTCTTTGTGTAGTTCACTGTTCCAGCATCTCTTTTTCCTTCTCCTCTGAAGTCTGGGAACAGACACAGTCAGGGATCAGAGGTGATGAAAAGAAAGATATTTTTCCTAGGGACCCAGTGAGAGCTACACAGAGAGTTTCTTGAAACTTGATTAAACATTGCTGAACTAAGGGCAAACCTGAAGGGAAGGATGATCCTTCCAAGGACATAGTGGATGGGAATAATCTGTTTATATGTTCACTTTTCTTTCTCCAAGTTTGCTTCATTTTAAAAATGCTCCTTGATTTTATTTCACTTCTAAGAAAAGCATAGCTCCCGTGGTTCAAAGTGTTTTGGTGCTTTGGGTACTGCTCACTTTATTGAAAAGTTGCAGAAAAATTCTCAAAACTCTGTCTGACTCATGCTCCTGTCACATTTATGTGCATTCCTACTGAACTGAGATTTTATCTGTAACCTCATTCATTTTTTTTCTCTAATATTTAATGAAATTTTAACCTTTGCTGTGCTTTTCATATAGTATCTTGGATACAATTGCAGCATTATTTGTAACTGCAGAAAAGTAGAAGAATATAATGAATAAAGTATACTTTCTTTTAATTTAAGATTTCATGGCCAAGGTCATTCAGCAAAAATGAAAACCCATTTTATAAAATGATTTTACTTAATGTTGTTCATGAAAGCAGAAACCTAAGCTTCTAGTGAGCTACAACTCAGTGGAAGGAAATACAATATAACTCAATCTTTGTTACATAAAGACTGTCCTTTGAGAAGTTAAGTTTGGAACTTAATGAGGAACACAGCTTGTGAGCTTGACAATGTCAAGCATGTAATTCCCTGGATATCGGTATATTCAAGGTGTTACTCAAGTTCCAAGATCATGTGCAAACTTTATGAATGGACATTTACAAATACTGTGATCTCGAGACTTATCCGTATTGTTGAAGTAGCTTATTTAGTAACTTCAGATGTTGAATCTAATGGAGATTCCTACTCAAATGCAAGCTGATGGTATGAATTGGGAGGTATTTGGAATAGCATAAACTGGCATCTTTATCATTTTATCATGGAATCAGAATCCTTAGAGTTGAAAGAGACCTCTGAAGGCCATCTAGTCCAACTCTCCTGCAACGAATAGGGACATCCACAGATAGATGTCAAGTTTCCCAGGGACTTATCCAGCCTTACCTTGAAATTCTCAAGGGTTGGGGCATCAACCACATCAATGGGCAACCTGTTTCAGTGCCTGACCACCCTTTTTTCCTTATATTTATTTTATTATATTTTTTACTTATATTTATTATATAATGCTATATATAAAATATATATAAATACTATATATTTATTTATTATATTTTTTCCTTATATTTAACATAAATTTACCCTCTTGAGCTTGATGAGATTTCCACTTGTCCTATCAACATACACCCTGCTACAGTGTCTGTCCCCTTCTTTATCACAGCCCCCATTTACATTCTGAAAGGCCACTATCAGATCACCTCATAGCCTTTTCTTCTTCAGGCTGAAGAGCCCCAGCTTTCTCAGCCTGCCCTCAGAGCAGAGAAGTTTCCTTCCATGAATCATTTTTGGAGCTCTCCTCTGGATGTGCTCCAACAGTTCCCTGTCTCTCCTGCACTGAGGACTCCACATGTGGACATAGTACTCAGGTGAACTCTCACCAGTGCAGAGCAGAGGGGCAAGATCACCTCTCTTGCCTGCTGGCCACACTTCTTTTGATGCAGTCCAGGACACAGTTGGCTTTCTGGGCTGCAAGGGCACATTGCTGACATCCATCCAGCTTCCTCCAGATCTTTTTTGGCAGGGGCTTATGGTTCACTAACATTATCACTGATCTTTCTTAGCTATCTGTTTCACTCAGAAAATGAGCCCTATGGCAGTTCAGTGGAAAAGAGCATAAGAAATTTAAGTTGAAGGCAGTATGAAGCATGAGTTTTGCCTCCTAGAAAGCTGGCTACAGTGAATTCAGAATCAATGCTCAGCCATTGGTGTGTAACTACTTGTATAATCCAACCAAGGAAGACACTCTATACCTGTAGTCTGTACTAGAGCAAATAGACATCTTGTCTTGCCAGTTGGCCAGCAACTTGGTGTTCAAGTAGATAAATCAGTTTGTTAACCAGTTGGTGCTACTGTCAAACATAAAAGAAGTATGAATTTGCAGTAATCATCTATACAAAGAGGACCACTATACCTGTGTGAAGAGCAAGGAGCCTCTGAGTTATTTACAAACTATGGTCCATTGACTGCGCTTACACAGGACACTTTTTCTACTTAACTGGGATTTGCATCTAAAAGCTTTTCTTGGTCAAGCTTGAATTAGTTGCATTTATAATTCTACTGACCACATTTTTATTTATTTAATCAAGAAAGTAATGATTGTTTAAATTTCTAAGCATGTTTTACCTCAAGTTTCATGACTGTTAAAAAAAAGAATTCATGAAGAGGGAGATTGTAGACGTTCTTGCAAAGATATGCAAATAACTGTGAAGGTATAAGGAAACATTGCTAACTTGTAGTCCATTGTTACTCAAAGGTATCAGTTAGTTACCAGTAAAGTTTGTAGGGAGGACATAAGAAGTCAGAAAAAAATGAGGACATCTTGGATGGAGAAAGTGACAGAGGTTCTTTCGGAATTTGTTATTCCTTAGGAATAATTCCAACTATGTTCTGAACTAATCCAAGATGAGGTACTATGTTCAAAAATTTCAATTTAATTGTAAATTAGGAAGAATATTGGTGATTAAATGTTCAAATTATCAAAGAATAGGTATTGCAGATGAGAATCCTTAGGCAATGTTATCAGTATTTTAATCTTAAAGTGCAGTTGTTTACATTGTTGATGTTACACATCATGATAAACTCAAAGCCCAAAATTCACTGGAATGCAAGGATTTTTGAGTTGAGATATGGACTGAATTCTATTTAAAAATATCAAAAATATTTTTTCAATATTTTTCTATTAAAAAACATCTGAAATTGTGAAGATATAGTATTTGTTTAGTCTCAGTTGTAATTTAACTTGTGTGTGATCACTAGACTTTTAAAAGCCAAGATTTATCTCCTTCTCTTTAAAACTCATTTTGCAGATCAATAGCTTTATGTATGGAAATTTATTTAAATATTGCAGAGCTACTGGAACATAAATACTTGAGTGTTATTGAAGCATTATTTTAATGTGCAGAGTCATCTGCTGGGCAAAATATTAACATCTTCATAAAACAGCATCAAATTTTAAAGGAATTCCACATAGATTAAGTCTGTGTTCAGGCAGACATACAGATAGATTATTGTTTAATTCAAGGCAATATGCCTCTCTCTAATTACCTTGTTATAGAATTAGCATTTTCATCTTTGTAAATGCCACATGAATTAATCATTTCTAAACAATGAACATCTTGGCAATTAAATAATATCTTACTTCTTCTGTAGATTGTTACGTTAGGTTTTGGTTTTCATGTTATAACATTAACCATAAGATTTAATTTCATTTGTTTTTATTAATAGCAAATCACTAAAATAAAATTCACAAGTATATAAATTAAATGTAAAGGTCCAAATACATGAAAGAAGAAAGGTAATACATTGGTAATGGACTACACATGCAAATATTTCTTCTTAAAATGAAAATGATGGATTATAAAAAATATTTCATTCAAATTTACTGTTGTCAGCTCTGGAACATATAGAGGAAGATGGAACAACTATTTCTAGTTCTTAGTGTTACTGAACTTTATTCTGTCATTCTATAATTATTCTGAATCATTTCGCACCGCAAATCTGAGTTAGATAAGGAATGGCCATTTTCATCCAATTAGTCCAAACTCAATATTGAACCTATGACAGCCTTATGTTTTTATTGACTTTCCAATAACACAGGAAGACAGACTATTTAATTCACATAAAACCTCGTGAGACATTTAATTTTATTTACTTATTTACTTGTTTGTTTATTTAGCAAACTGGAACAAGCACATTGCTTGTGTGCTGTTATCAGATGTTCCTTATGGGGCTTCACTGTGTTTGGTTTTAGAACAAACCATTTAAGAATTTATTTTCTTTCTTGTGAGTTGGGCATAGAAAGAGTTTCTGCAGAGAAACTGAACTTTACCAGTATGTGACGCTGCTAAATCCATGAAATCTACAGAAAACTCTTGAGAAATGTGTGATATCTCTAGTACAGTGAGACCACGTGTGTGGTCTCTCTTTCTGTTTAATAGTCTTGATATAACCCTATCTCTATGTTCTTTAGTATACTAGAGAGAAGGAAAATAAACATGGTTTACTGCCATTCCTAGTTTTAAAATGTGATTAATGCAGATTTGTGATATGATCAGAAATAAATTTCAACATTTATTAGAAGTATATTTTACTTCTATTAAGCACTGAATCATTTTGATTCCAAAGCATCTACCTATTTCAAGCTTAAAACAAAAGTTCTCTGTCCCGAATTTCAGTATCTTCGGTGTACAGATGAATAAGAGTTGTACTACTGCATGTGAAATATAAAAATGCTACTGTAGGAAACTGATAAAATGTATTCACAAACAAGAACATAGGGGAGTCATCTTAATTTACTATTTGAGTAAAAAAGAAGTAGAATCATAGAATCATAGAATTGCTCAGGTTGGAAAAGACCTTAAAGATCACCGAGACCAACCACGACCTAATCATACTACCCCAACTCTAACAACCCCCCGCTAAATCATGTCCCTGAGCATAACATCCAAATAGTTTTTAAACACATCCAGAGATGATGACTCAACCACCTCCCTGCCTAGCCTATTCCAGTGCTTCACAACCCTTTCCGTAAAGAAGTTTTTCCTGATATCCAACCTAAACTTACCCTGGAGCAACTTAAGGCTGTTTCCACTCATCCTGTCACCTGTCACCAGTGAGAAGAGACCAACACCACTCTTGCTGTAAGCAACTTTCACATATCAGAAGAGAGCAATAAGGTCTCCCCTTAGCCTCCTTTCCCCCTGACTGAACGGCTCTAATGTTGCTCCTTGTAGAGCATATACTCCAAGCCCTTCACAAGCCTTGTTGCCCTTCTCTGGACCTGCTCCAGCACCTCAATGTCCTTTCGGTACTGAGGTGCCCAAAACTGAATACAGTACTTGAGCTGAGGCTTCACCAGTGACGAGTACAGGGGCAGGATGATTTCCCTAGTCCTGCTCACCACACCATTCCTGATACAAGCCAGGATACCATTGGCCTTCTTGGCCACCTGGGCACACTGCTGGCTCATGTTCAGCTGACTGTCCATCAGTACACTGAAGCCCTGAGTCCCAAGCCTGTACGGTTGCCTGGGGTTGTTGTGACCAAACAACAAGAACTATTCAAAGACTAAGCATCTCCATTCAAATTCCCAACAGTGTTGTATAGTTTATTTTGATACAGTTTAGTAAATGAAATAAATTTAACTTAATGGCTGAGAAATCTATAGTTGTAGAATAGTGTTTCCAACTGTACAGATAATGGTGACATATAAGTCACATACTGAAACCAAATAAATCATAAGTTGTATAGCAAACAAGGGACTAAATCCCACAGCACAATAAGGAATATAGCTGAGAAAGTGGATGGGATGCTGTTATGCAAGGAAAATCAGGTCTTTATAAAGCATTCATCAACAAATATGAACTATTCTCTTCCTGTCTTTTCTTGCTTCGTAAGATTGGACATAACTAAATACTGGATAGAATAACTCTGAAATATCAGCAATTAGTGAAATTTCATTATCAAAAAAAAATAAAACAGAATCAAAGCTGTGTTTTTGACTTAATGTTACAATAGACAACCTTCATTTCTTTGTTCTGAAGTCTCATAAATTAGAACATGTATATTACAGATTGTAAATTAAATTCCTCCTCATACAAAAAAGTTGAATTCTTCTCTCCTGGAATTCTTTCCTTTTCCTTTTCCTTTTCCTTTTCCTTTTCCTTTTCCTTTTCCTTTTCCTTTTCCTTTTCCTTTTCCTTTT
>JAPSGF010000008.1:18970054-19011938 GCA_035772895.1 Perdix hodgsoniae
TTTCCTTTTCCTTTTCCTTTTTTGTATTTTTTTTCTTTTTTTTTCTTTTTTTCTCAAGAGCAGACTAAGATTTCTATACATACATCACTGAAAACAGTGCTCCATGTATGACTAGTTCTACTATAGTTCTTAGGGTAATATAGTATGTTCACTGAACCTCACCATAACTGTCTTCAAATGTAATTCAACCCCTTTTTATCTTCCAAACATATCAAATTATTTTGGAATTCCTGGATTGCTCCTTTTCCATAGCATGTTAATATTGTTTAAGTCTGTGATTTGGGGTGTAAATACATGACCCCTTCTGGGAAGATCTGCTTTGCCTCTGCTCTGACATGGTCAGCTCTCTGTCAGCCATTTCTGTCATACATATTCTGTCATATTAGTAAGACACAAAAACAAGCTCAGTTCCAGGTCCACTGTAACTCAGCTCTATAGTTTCCAAAAGGTTTGGATATTGTGCAAAGCACTGCTTAATCTATTATACAAATGAACACTTGCTTGTGATTCTTTTAGCCATATCAACTTGACTACTTGAGTACTTTAGGGCTTCTGTAAACCTTGTACAGAGCCTGCTTTTTATCCAGCATATTCAGTTTTGTAAAAGCCTTCCTTTGAGACTCTTTAAAAAAATAAAATCTCAGTTTATTTTTGACTGCTTTTCTCCCATACTCACAAGTATTTAAAGTATTTTATTCTGAGAACTCTTTTTTTTTTTTTTAATTTGCTTATCTCATTGCTTCCCTCATTTCATTCAACAGTATCTTAGACTTTCCAATGTGTTCCATGAAATAAAACACAATCTTTTATCATACACTATAATTTTTGACCCCACTGTCCGTGGTGTGTTGTTTTGTTTTTTTTTTCAATCTGTAAGGTCCACATTTTTATTAAGATATGTAGCAGTGAAGAAAATAGTAATTATCTTCATCTGAATGCATACACAAATGTCTGACAATTTATTCTCTTTCAGTGGTGGCAAATGATTATTTCTAACATTAAAACCCTACAATATCACATTAAATCTGTGATTTTTCATGAAAACATTATATTTCTATGTATCCTACCTAGAGGTTCTGGATCTATTATTAATGAATTTGATTCCTTCTTCAACAGAAAATATTGAAAAGCACTTCTATAAGGAACTAAGGGAAAATACTTACTTAAATCTAAGGTATATACAAGGGGTGCTCCAAAAGTAATGCTACCTGTTTCATTATGTTGACCCAAAACATCAGAGACAGATATTGGTGGTATGTCAGTAGAGGTTGAATCTTTCCACCAGTATACCATTACATTTTGATGCCATGTGACAAATAGCAGCAGAGAGAAAATCTGACAAAATGGCATCTGATATGGGAGTGTGCATGAGGCAAAGATGTAAAATTTAATTCCTCCATATAGTAAAAAATGGCAGACACTGATATGCAGTGATGTTTATGGAGACCAAATAGTGGGTGGGAGCACAGTGAGGCAGTGGGTGATGGATTTCAGCATCAGATTTTTATGAGCATGGCATGCAGGCTGGTGAAAATACATAGCTAATGGTGGTGACTATGTTAAAACTAGTGCTTTGTAGCTGAGAATTTCCTCTACCTGATAATGCTATTGTGCTCTGTGTATCTGCTGTAGTTTCCATGAAAACAAATAGAAGGCATTACTTTCAGAGTGACCTACTTACAAAAGAAGAAGAAGAAAAAAAAGCGAATTAGAATAAAATATTGGCAAAATCTACTTTTAGCTATGAAGTTTCTAGCAACACTATTTCTGATACAAGCCAGGATGATGCTGGCTATATTTCTCAGCAATAACTTTGAAAAAAAACATTTAATTTCTAAATTTAGCCACTAAATTACTAGATTTTTGAAGCAGACTGGCAGAAGCAGCATCTTTCAAGGTTTCTCTTTTTTTCCACTACTGCTGTCAAGATCATGTAATGGCTCTTGCTGCTGTTTTGTCATGCTTCAGAAACGCAGTGATTGCCTGATGAATAAAATCAGAAGAATGACAGGTGAATGAAGTCAGACCTTCAGAAAGGCATCTGTACTTCATTTAGTAAGGATATCAGCTACTCCCATGGCTCAGATGATTGCAGTGGAATTCATCTTTGATCCAAAGAAAGTAATTGAGGAGTCTTAAAAGCAGCATGTTTCAGAGCTGCCTTACTGTCTGAAACTGCTACTCTACTCCAGCTCTTCCACATTCACACTGAGAGACAAAGATTGTGCTACGTTTGGCTAATATCTCCCTTTCACTCTACAAAGAAGAGGATTTAACATTACTTTCAGTTAAATAACTCCTGGTAAAAAGTAGAGTACACTACAGAAGAAGAAGCTTGGAGGCTTTTATTGTCTGTGCTGTGCCTAGCAGCTCCATTTTTCTTTTTAAAAAATAATTCACATGCTGATAGAGGTGGTTCAAGGGAGCAAACCTTATAAAATATTAACATAACTGTATTCAGATGGAAGTCAATTATAGACTTTGGTATTTATGACCAAGAAAGCCCAAGGAAAACAAAGTAAGAACATGAGACTGGAGATGGTAGCACTAGGCAGTATTTCCACTCCTGTCAATAGCACTATATGATATTTCTCAGAGATTATTTTTCTCAGTGCAGTACAGCTAGTCTCAGTGCAAAATGATGTCCACATTGCCCACTAGCAACCTGAACTCAGTTAGACCTTGAAACACCAACATGCAAAATGATTATCATATGTTGTGGCTTTGGAACCAATTGTGACAGTTCTGAAAATTGATGCCACTTATGTACCTTCAAATACATTTAAAAGTAATTGCAGATATTTCTCTTTGTAAGGAAGCACTCAGAGTGGGAGGAACATAGAGGATCCTGCCTGATCTTGATGTCCAGGTCTGAGGATTCTTTGGGCACCCCATAAACAACTGCTTATCTCCACCCTGTAACGGTGCTATCAATTGAAACAACATCAATTATGTAAAAAAATAAATTACAGTTGTATACAAGAGATGTAAGAAAAGAATAGCAATTAGAAATAGACTTATAGTATTTGATTATCAATCACTATGATAGATTTATTATTATAAACCAGTTTTAGTACAAATTTTGCCTTAGATTACTCAAGACTAAATTTCCTCAGTCATGGAAATCAGTGATTAAATTTCCCTGACATAGTTAGGGCTAGAATTTCGTTTTTTATAAGTATTTGATTGCTCATTGCTTAAAATTTCCTTTCAGGAACATTTAAATAAAGTGTTTAAATGACTATAATTTCATTTGTACTCATAAATCACTGTGACACAATGGAGCTGAGAAAATATCTAATACTAAATCTATTATGAACTCTCTTCAGAAAAATAAATTAATAGGACTACTTCTAATTTTCATTGTACCACCTCTCATAATGCATCTCTAAAAAGACAGAAATAAACTGTTCTATCTAGAGTTTCTCTATTACTGTCTGGTAATTTTGAAAGTCATAAAATATGACATTATTGTGATTAATGCATGCATTTTGTAAACAAAACAATTAAAAATAAAGCTGAGTATTAGTTAAAATTCATGGTAATTGCAAATCTTCATTAACTCAGCACAGCTGAGGACGTTAGATAAAAGTTTTAAGAACTGCTCTTGAATCAATCCCCTGCTATTGAATGTTTTATAAATAGTAATTCATTATCAACTCACACAGTAGTTCAGAGTGTCCTTAAATCACTTAAAATTTTAATCTGCGCTCTTTTCCATAGAGTTTTTCTGTTAAATATATGAAAGGCAGAGAAGCTAGCCATTGAGAGGTGCTATATTTCAATGGTGAGAGAGAAAAATGAAATATTTGTTATCTCTAATAAAATTGATAACTTCAAAACAGAAGCAGTCTTGTTGCCACACTAGTTTAGCGTAATGAAAACTGGCTGAGCAGCATCTGCTGTATTTTAGAGTCTGAAAGGAGGAATTTTTTCAGCCACCTCTGATATGTACTGAAGATCCATCACCTAGCACAGAGGCTGAACACGGCTCATGTGTTTTACCAATATCTTCTGTCATCATTATCTGACAAAGGCTAAGACAGAAACGGTACAAAATTTGAAAGTATGATCTATGTTCTAGGAGGTTTTGTTTGTTGGTTTGTTAGATCTTTTAAAGAGAGTATGCTAATTTAAGAAAAAAAAAAAAGAAGTCTGTTATGTTGTATGGACTATATATCCCTAGCCTGTTGCTAATGCTCACCAGTGCATAGTCTTCTCTCCCATACCACACGATAAGGTACATCTTGTCCCTCCATTACCACTTGGACAGCAAAGAAGCATCATATTACAAACCTTAAGGAATAGCTAGGAATTAGCTGGTGATCTTGGAAGTACACTTTCCAATCTTGAACCAAGTAAGTCCAGATTTGGATTACAGTGCTTCTGCATCATGCCAACCCAGTCCAAGATGATGGTTAATTCTTCTGTCTGAATTTCACTAACTAATTTGATGGATAAGTAGAAAAAGAAGACAATAGCGTTTTTACCTTGCTATGCTACACATTAAATTGACACTGAAATGCTGCAAAATGCTTATGTTTCTGCAAGGACATGTCTAAAAGTAACGCCTCCTATTTCATATGCTGGCCCATGAAGTCAGAAGCAGATTTTGGTGGTAAGGTAATAGAGGTTGAATCTTCCCACCAATATTCCAATAGGGCAGCAGGGGGGCAGTCTGACAAATGGTGTCAGACCTGGAAGTGTATATGAAACAAAGGTGTGGAATTGAACTCCTCCAAATGGTAAAAGATGGCACCCATTAACATTCATTGATGCTTGCTGAATGTTAATGGAAACCAAACAGTGGACCTGAACACAGAGATGGTGGGTGATAGGTATCAGCAGTGGTGACAGTGACATTCCTAATTTCTCAGCAATAATTTCAAAAATAAATATATTTAGTTTTATGTAGCCATTAAATTATTACATTTTTGAAGCAGACTGACAGCTAGAAGAAGCGTCTTTCAAAGTTTCTCTGTTTTTCTCCTTCTGCTATGAAGGTGGTAGACTGGCCATTGCTTCTGTTTTGTCATACTTCAGAAATGCAGTGGTTGCCTGATGAATAAAATCAGAAGAATGGAAGGTACATGAAGCCAGACTTTCAGAAAGGCGTCTACACAGCGTAAAACTCAACTGGTGCAGATTTTTATGAGCTTGGCATGCATGCTTTTGTTCATGAATGGGGAAAATGCACAGCTAATGGTGGTTGACTATGTTGAAAATAGTGTTCTGTAGCTGAGAATTTGTTTAATATTGAATAGTGTTATTGTGATCTTTGTATCTGTTGTATTTTCCATGGAAATAAATAGGAGGCAATGCTTTCTGAGCAACCTACATACATTTATATTGCAAAAATAATTTTTATGAAAGAATCCTGCTAAAAAAAGTGAGCAAAGATCTAGGGAAAGCATTGCATAATGAAAAACTTTGTTCCATCTGCATAGTTAGCTTAAAAGAATATCATTCAAAAATCTATTTAGGATGAGAGGATGCTAGGTCCTAAAATACTTCACAATGTAGAAGAGAAAGGAATTAAAAGTGTAAATAACAGGAAGCTACAAACATAATTAAAAGAAATTCTCCCCCCAAATCTACCAAAGTAGGAGCTGATTATAGAATTGAATCAAAGAATCATAGAATAGTTTGGGTTGGAATGGGTATTTAATTTCCATTCCCCCTGCTATAGGCAGGGACACTCCTTCTTGCTCAGATCGCTCAGATCGCCCAGATCCTCATCCAGCCTGGCCTGGAAGGCCTCAAAGGTGGGGACATCCACAGTCTCACTGAGCAACCTGTTCCTGTGTCTCACCATTCTCACAATAAAGAATTTCTTTCTAAGTCTAAACTTACCTTCCTCCAGTTTAAAATTATTTCCCCTTGTCCTGTTGCTACATGTCCTTATAAAAAAATCCCTCTCCAGTGTGGTACACCACATTTTATGCATTTTTATTAAATCCAGGTTTTTTTCTCAAAGAAGACACACTACATTCAAACACTATTTTACAGAGTGAAGGGAATTAGGAGGATCTAAGCTATAAAGTACTTCAGACATGCTTATTTAGTTGTCTGTTCCAGTTCTAACCACTCTAAAACTAAGAAAAAATCAAAAAATCAATCAATTATCAAACTCTTTTTAGGCTTTTCCAGCTAGCATTTACTAAGGAGCATATTCTCAGCTGCCTTTAGAAGTTACCCTACATCTAGTGAAACATTGTAAAGCAGAAGAAACTTAAGACCAATTACTGTTAAAGGACATTGTTAATTTCTTATTTGAAATTCATCTATGCACTCCCTGAAGATTAATTAATGTATGAAAAGACAAGTTGTTTCACTTTATTTCCATGAATGCAGAAAATCACTCTACCAACACTGGATTTTCAGAACACATCAAACTACTGTGAAACCTGTCCTGATCAAATCAATATTCTTTAAATTGAGTAGTTACTATCTACGTGTGGAGTAAATAGTTCCTTTCATATTTTAAAAATTAGACTGCAGACAGATTTGTCAGATGTTTAAAATACATCTAACATCTAACATACACTGTGTTCTCTCTTGTTGACTTGGAAACAATTTTAGAAGTTCAACCTTTTCTTTTTTTTTTTCTTTAGACATAGAAATAATGTAAATTTCTAGCATTTACAGTACAATCCATTTAAGATGATGTTTATCTTAGCATCCATTCATATCATATTTTCTCTGTCACCATGATCAGCTACATTTTATTTTATAGTTAATTGGGATTGGTACCACTGTAAAGCAGTCAATGCACTCTGTTCCTGCCATGCAAATAACAGCAATTTGAAGAATGTATTGCCCTTATGCATATTTGCTTCCATACCTTGAGAGTATGAGTACTCTCCGCAAGTGTATCATTTTCTCTTGATCACACATGACAGGCCATGATGGTATCAGAGGACATTGAGTATTCCATTTACTCTGGGAAAAGTCACAGTATCATTCTATTCTAGAGCAAAGATGTGAAGCACTCTTCACACTTGAAAAACATTTTTTTTGGTGGAGGTTAAAAAGACATCTTTATACTGCAAAAAACAGACAAGGTTCACAGATAGACTTGTCTTCTCACTCCATAAACTGAAGTTATTAATGAAATGCATGAGGATGAGTGCAGTTTTCAATGTTTGTATGCATAAGAACTGCCCACAGGCTTGCCACATATGGGAATCCCTTGTCAATCAAAGGTACCAGAGGAGATAATGAACCATGAGAAAACCATCCAGACAAAACTTAGGACAAAACTTGCTCCCTTGCACTGGGAAATTTATTGGAGGGGCACAAGTGCATTAATCCGGAACATGGTATGCAGTGGCCCTTCTTAGCAGGATCAGAGGACAAACAAGGTATTTTAGTCATATAGTTCCAGACTAGAAAATACAAAGAAAGATTATCAGTAATAAACATGAACTTGTAACCATTGCAAAATTGGAAAAGCAATACCACTGGTTTGCCAGAAATATAAGAAACATAAAACAGGGATTAACTCAGGTGTCTTTTCACACAGAATGTTCATTGTTGCTTTCTACCAAGCCTGTTGTTATAATTCATAACATTACAGGATCCACAAACCACAGGGGATTATGTCCTTCACAGAAGACAAATGGGTTGACAGATTTTGGGCTAATACTACCTAATTCAAAATTTATTTATGATATTTACAATTCCTATTTTAGATTTGAACAGAATAAGTCAGGAATTATCCCATCATTTTAACTACAAATTAGGGCCAGTGATATAATCAGTGAGCTATCAAAACAAAGTTTTTGATTTCTTCAGTATCCCATTTGATGTCAAGAGAGTTAATATTCAAAGCAATCAAAGTGCAGTGCACCAAAGAACTGTCAGATGATCTGATTCAGTGACTAGGACTAGTGACCTTCCAAGGTCCCTTTCAAATGATGATCTTATTCTATAAACAATTAATGCTCAAAGTCTCTGCAAAGTAAATTTCTAATTTATTTTTCTCATTCCAAGGAATCCAAAGAAGTGACTTGAGATAATAACAGTCCTTGCCAAAGTCAGATTCCTGTTTGCAGAGCTCCACTCTGCTTATACAGAGACAGAAACACACACTGACCCCTTAAGAATATTTTCTATAATACTCAAAGAAATTCTGAGTGTTTCAGGTCACTCAGTGGCTTTGGTATCCATCTACTGATCTGAAATTTTGGAAAATGATATGTATTTATCTAGAAGCAATGATGCCTTACGAGACCAAGCTTTCAAAACAAATTGAAAACTATGAGAGGCATGTGGAAACACAATGAGTTAGGAACTTTTATTTGTTGGAGTTCTTATCCTAAATTTAGGTTGAACTTTTCTTGCAGAATTCCCAAATATAGCAGAAAGCTACATACCTGCTGCCTTCGCTTATGAGATTACAAAATAATCTCAATGACTCTTTCTGTGTTTTCTGGTTAGCATGGAGTGTTTCAGTGAAGCAAAATCTAGTGCATATCTATTTTATTAACTTTTTTTTTTTTCTTCATTCTAAGTTTTTCTCTCTGTTACCAAGGTAAGCCATGAAGACAGATATAAGAGCACTGGATTGCCTGAAGTAATCAGCTAGTTATTCTCTATCTGTTGTGTACTACTTATTCAACTGCACAGAAAAAAAAGGGAAGTCTTGTTGATATCTACCAGATAATCACATGCACCTCTATTATCGTAACAAGAAATAAAATTCCATGAATGGATGAATAATTTAAGCATATATAAAGATGTATATACATATATATATACACACATAAATTCATATGTATATATATTTCAATTTTTTTTAATACAAATATATTCATGAAATATCTGCACAGATATTTTCATTTATATTTTCATATGTATCATTAAAGCGAAGATTCTCTGTAGCTTAAGGGTTAAGTTCCTTGGATAACAGTTTTATGGTACTTACAATTAATTCTATAGTTTTGGTCATTCTCCTGAATGTCGCTGACAGAG
The DNA here is from genome assembly GCA_035772895.1 of Perdix hodgsoniae. NCBI lineage: Eukaryota > Metazoa > Chordata > Aves > Galliformes > Phasianidae > Perdix > Perdix hodgsoniae. Next base: position 18,979,031 of record JAPSGF010000008.1, read on the forward strand.
GTATTGCACAATTTTGGAAATGTGCACTTGCAGTAATTGCTGAAGTCAGTGATCTTACAGAGACCTTATCCTCATTACTCCAAATGTGGGTCACATTATCTATTTTACACAATAAATAAATTGTACATTTCAACATATTAGAAATATCTCCATCCTATTCTAATCAGAAAATTGTGGGAATTAAATGTATCAAGTCTGTATCTGGTAATCCGGGAGGGAACTTGAAGATGACTGGCAGATGGGAACAGTGTTACCAATACATTCTCATTTTAACAACAGCCAATTAAAATAAAAATTATTGAAAGTTGAAAGATATTTGAGTAGCCAGTGATTCTTTGTAGATGAACTGGGATTGATACCTACAGGGGAAGCAATCCCCAATTTAGAATGAAGGTATTCTGAGCCCTTAATATTTTCACTGTTTCGTTCTCTGGAAATTCAGTTCACACTTGATGAAATGTAAAGATTTTAGCATAATTTTATCTTGTGCTTACATGAAGTTCTTAGCTTTGATATAAGAAAATATATAAAAACAGCAATATGAAAAAAAAAAAAAAAGGCATCCAAAAAACATTAATTCTATACTACAACATGTCTCCATATCTGAAGAAGTAGTTAAACATGATTGAAAGCAGTTTAATAGCTGGATTGGAGTCAGGAAATTTATATCAGTGCCAAATCAATTCCAGGTTGCAGGTGTCCAGAATTAATTAAAATAAATTGCTATAAATCAGGATTTAGCTGCCTGACATAAGTATAGAATAGCAGAGAATAAATTCAGAAGAAAATGGAGCATTCTGTTTATATTCTTTTATGTTGAAGAATATCAGAAAATAAATGTCAGAAGGAATTTGTACAAAATTAGGAAGAGTTTTAATTTTAAAGTCTGCTTGAAGGTCTCTTCTCACATTGTGTGTGATTCGTTTTTAGAAAGGGGTTCACACCAAAAGTCAACTTGCAACATGAAATCTGTTTTGCCTACAAAGGAGCTTTAGTGCAAGCAAGCAAATACTGATTTACATTTACAAATACATAGGAAAAAAGATTTTATACAAGTAAATACTGAAGGATCCTCTATGTTAGATACTGCATATATAAAAGTGATACCATGCAAATACATACAAGCTTTTTTCATTATTTTATTTTCCATCATTAAAAATGGTTAATTTGTGAAATCATACAAAATTTCATATGGTTTAAAGTTCAGAAGAAATTGCTGTTCTACACATGTTCCTACAAAACCATAGGGATCCAGTGACTAAAAAGTAACTGAGTATGTTTTCAAAAATATTAGAAACAGGATAAAACAAAGTCAGCTCCTACATCCACAGAGTTCCAACAGCTATGCTGCACAGACATGGCACAAACCACACCAGTGTTGCTGTCAGTGCAATGGAATACTTCCCAAGTTTTTGGTGAAATATATTACCAATTAATATATGTGGTTGTTCTATACCTTCAGGGGCAGTGAAGGACAAGGAGTGGGCTTGGAAAGAACATGTAATGAATAATTGACTCAAAAGCTGGTGTTGAGGCAGAAACTTTGTGTTCTTTGATCATGGGGCAGTTTACTTGGCCCCTGGCCTGTTGTCCATGCATGGAACCCATGTACCTCAAAGGGAAAATGACTCCTAGCTCAGGAACTAGTGGGACTTATTGAGAGAGCTTTAAACTAGCTACATCAGGGGAAGGGGACAAAACAAGGCTCACCAGAGATGAGACAGGTGGAGATGGTTAGAGAGCTCCTCCTACATCTAGACTGTCACAAGTCCATGAGACCAGATGGGCTGCACCCTAGGGTGCTGAGGGAGCTGGTGGAAGTGTTTGCTGAGCTGCTCTCTGCCATCTACCAGCACTCTTGGTTATCTGGAGATGTCCCAGAGGATTGGAGGCTTGCCAATGTGTCTCCCATCTACAAGAAGGGCTGCAAGGAGGATCCAGGGAACTACAGGCTTGTCAACCTGACCTCGGTACCAGGGAAGGCTATAGAGCAAATCATTTTGGGTGAGATCACACAGCATGTGCATGGTGTCCAGGGAGTCAGGGCCAGCCAGCACAGGTTCATGAAAGGCAGGTCATGATTAACCAACCTCATCTCCATCTACAACTGGGTGATCAGACTGGGAAAGGGTGCTGATGTAGTCTACCTAGACTTTAGCAAAGCCTTTGACATGGTCTCTCACAGTATTCTCCTGGGGAAACTGGCTGCTCGTGGTCTGGACAGGTATACCCTTCAGGTAAGGAACTGGCTAAAGGGCCGTGCCCAGCAGGTAGTAGTTAGCAGGTAGAGTTAAGTCCAGCTGGCAACCCATTACAGGCGGTGTCCCCCAGAGGTCGGCACTGGGGTCCATCTTGTTTAATATCTTTATTGATGACCTAGATGAGGGGATTGAGTGTACCCTCAGTAAGTTTGCAGATGACACCATGTTTAAACTGGGCTCTCAAGTGACTTCAGCTAAAAAAACCTACACCTGAGTAAAGGAGTTGAGGAAGATTAAAATCTCAACATTGTTGAGCATCAGCAGAAGACCAGTTGGCCCAGATGTCTAAGCAGCTGGACATGATTAAGACCAACTTGGAGGAGCTTGTCAGCAAACACAAGAAAGAGATCTGTAAAAACCCTGAGTTCCGGGTCCAGTTCCAGGATATGTGTGCAACAATTGGAGTGGATCCTTTAGCATCTGGTAAAGGATTCTGGTCAGAAATGCTGGGAGTTGGTGACTTCTACTATAAACTGGGTGTGCAGATTATTGAAGTCTGCCTGGCTCCAAAACACAGGAATGGAGGTCTGATAACACTGGAAGAACTTCAGCAGCAAGTGCTGAAGGGAAGAGGGAAGTTTGCTCAGGAAGTCGGCCAAGATGATCTCCTTCATGAAAGAAACTGAAGGTCTTGGGGAATGGCTTTGGGATTATCCCTGTTGGTGGAACATATCTGATTCAGTGTGTACCAGCTGAACTGAACATGGATCACACGGTTTTCTTGCAGCTTGCAGAGAAAAAGGACTATGTAACAGTTGGTGAGTTCTAGTCTAACTAGATCAGTTGAGTGGAGATACAAAATACCGCAAACCTTGAGACTGGGGCCATGACTCTGCCGATGGCTTGGGGGCTTCTGTACTATAAAGCGTCTATGAGCTTTGTCTACTTCCAGGTTTGGGGTTTGAAGGAGGAAATGTTATGAGGCTTTACCACTGGGTACCACAGACAGAACTGCAGCCTAATTTTTCTGCTGGTGTATTTTCATAGATCTCCCATGCACACACCATCTGTTCCTCTGGGCTTGGCCCCAGCTCTTTACCAATTCAAAGTTTCTTACTGTTTTCTAGAGGTTACATATACAAAGGCAGATAGATAATAAAACCTGCATCATTATTACAACCCGTGCCTAAATATTTTTAATAAAATGTCGCAGACTAAAATGATTGTTCTCATACATCATCATTAACATTGTAAATGGCTCGCATGACCCTTTGCCTATCTATAAATCACAAACTATGAAGATATAGCAGGGTGACGAGATTAGTCTGTGGACATTTAATTAAGTGCACAGCTTTTGAAGTTGCAATTTATAAACAAGCAGAAATAATTTTTCTCCTACAAGAAAAATAAGAGTTGAGATGAAGGTTTACAAAACAGATTAAGTTATATATCTTCTGGATTTTGTGTTTAACAAATTAGATTTTCTCAGACTTTTCCTTCAAGAAATGCCTTACATTATGTCACAGAAAATGTATATGTCAAATCCCACACTCTTTTCTGAACAGTGGTTAAGATTTAAAGAGGATCTGATGAGAGCGTTAGCATGTGTCAGAGAAAATATTAGTATTGTTTTCATGTGTTATATTGAATATCAATTTCATAAGTATTACTAATAATACTTCAAAGTCCTTTTTTATATGCTGTTTTTGTGTTTCATGACAAGCAATGTGTCCTGATATCTACACAGAAAGAAAAGCTTTTCATCTTGACTACTGGATTTTAAATAATCAATTGCACTTCTTCCACAAAGAGGGGAAACCCACTTACATAGCATCATTTACTGCAGCAACTTGAATCCTCATCTGGGAACAGAAGTGCCTGAGCAGTGCCCAACACGGCAGATTAAGGCAATACTCATATCAAGCATACGATTTATACATTTTCTGTGCAAAATAACAAATTTTTGATTTTATTTTCTTTCAGTTTTCTGCTTCTATTTAGCTTATGAAATAGCCTTTTATAAATTTTTTTATCTCTAAACTAATCTCACTAGGTAAAGGACTGTAAATAAATTGTTCAGATAATGTTTGGATACCTTTTGGCTCAATTATAAGGAACGAATGAAATGACAAGCAACGTAACTGTTCAGCATTGGTGATCCTCTGATTTTAACTGAATTCAAGTTTTCACTTTCTTTGATCTTTCTCTTATGATTTCAAGTCATTTGCATTCACTGAAATACAACATTTTTATAAATTATAATGTGTAGTCCAGGGATAGAAATCCCCTGGGTTACTTTTAAATGCCAAAAATAATCAGCTTGGATAATATTCAGTCAGTTCAGTTTCTTCATCATATTTTGGACTCAGCTTCTGAATCATTTAATGGGAATATGTAATATTTCCCATGAAATGAAAAAGCTGCTAGTTTGCAGTATTTGAAGTGATGTTCATTTTGGCCTTCTTTGATGGCAGTTCTTTGCTCACAGTCAGTTTACTACTGAGAATGTGACAAGAGCAGCAGCCTGTAATCCATCATGACTCCTTGAAACTTCTTTTAGTTGCTTCAGTGAGTTTAATGCCTTTCCACAAAGTCCCTCATGTAGGATTCTTGCTATTGATCAACATTCTCCACTTGCTAAGTGCAAAATCCAACCTAACAGTACACAGATAGTAATATTGCAGAGCAATCTACTTCAGAGCTCCACAGAGTGCTGTTAACAACCCGTGTCATCAATACTCATCCTTCAATCACCCTGCTGTGAGGATGACAGCAGCTGCAGAGACATTCCTGAACTTTCAGAATGTACATTAGAAGTGCAGCAGGTGTTTCATTTCTCCTAGAACGGTTTCAAGATCACACTAAAGAACATTAAGCCACAGTCTAGAATAAGATGTTCTTATTCTCAGTGTTTTAAGAGAAAAGAAACAGAATTCTTCTGATGCCCAGAATCAAGAGCATTAAAGCAACATATATTTTCCTGTCTTCTTGCACTCTGAAGAGCACTTTTTTGTCGCATGAGCAATGCTGAATCACTCACAGAGTTCTTTTAACCTTTTTCCCTACTCCTTTTGTTTGAAATGTGCATGCATATTGTGAAAGTGCAAATGCTAAATTTTGTTTGCAATATTACCAGTTAAATGTTCCACATGCTTCTACTTTTAATCTGTAACAGAACGAAGGCACAGCTAGTTTAAATAATGATAACAATTTTGCCAAAAAATGCCTTTTATTTTCCAGACATTTTTAATACATGATTACTGATATAGTTCTGATACGTTACCTCAGGAAAATATCTGCCTCATTTTCTTTTGTCTTTCTCGTAAAGGTTAAGGAGAATTTTAACATAGTTTTCTCTGAAGACTGTTCTGAGTGTCCTTCCCTTCCAACACATCCCCAGTAATTTCTCTCCCTTTGGCAGTTCCCCAACCCAGGTATTTCCCATGTAGGTCTGTCTGTGTACTCATTGTTGAACTATAAGTGGATCTTTTGTTACTGTTTTCATGACACAGCACAGATTGGTGTTTTAGGAACTGTTGGGAGCTTTACAAGAGTGAAAAAATTAATTGATAATGTCGTGTTCTGATTATTCTTAAGTACTGAAAGTATTAGACTTGATATTTTAAAATAATAAGCTTCGTAGAGCTCATTTGTTGAACTTCATCAGTTGAGCATCTGATAATAAGAAGCAGTTGATGAATCCAGATGATAATTCTAATAATTATATTTAATTTGTAATTTTTATTGACAAGGATGTTATCTAGTGTATCTTCTCAAAAATTATAATAAAATATAAGTCACACTAAAAAGTTCGTCCGGTTCACCTAGGAAACTTTTTTTTTTTTTTTTTTTCTGATAAGCTCTAGTTGTATTTTCATGAAATTATTTTGGATAGTGATATTTGGAAACTGTGATGTGTTGGCAGCCTGCAGAACACCATTATGGCTCGCAGCATAAACTCTGTGTGGTTTGACAGAACTGGTATGAAGTAGCTATGAGTGCACATATCTAACCTTTGGCTTTCTGTACCATTTCTGTACCATTAATTTAATGGAAAGGCAGACAACCTGCCAGCATATGTTAGAAATCTCTCTAAATGACTCTTTTTTAAAAAATAAAGAAGCTGACAATCTAAGGTTTTTCTCAGTAGATCTCACTTTGCTGGGAATTTAACCATAAATACAACTAAGGAATATTCCATACTTCTCCCGGAAAGAAAAACAACTGAGGACTGAGCCTCTAAAAACATCTGTATTACTCCCTGTGAGTCTTTGAGCCTCTAGAATCACCAGAAGGAATGAAATGTCATCAAAGCATTCCAGTGTTGCTGTGAAATCATGTGCAACATCCAGTGATGGTCTACATGGGACTGATGGAGCATAGGATGGACCTGCACCACATGACTACATGCCTCCAGTAACACCACCGAGCACTGGCCCATGACAGAACATGAACTTCAACAACAAACCAATCGTCACTCATCTTAAATTGTGTCAACATACATTGCAATGCAAAATTGTATAAGTGTCAGATCTCTGTATTAGGGAAGACTCACCCTCTAGTTAACTTGATCATTCATTCATTCCATAAGGGGTGGAGTGTATGGGAACTGTTGAATCATGGCCTGAACCATTGACTGATCACCTGAGACAAGCACTGAGTCAGCCGTGGGAGCACAGGTGAAGGCAATTCACCTGTGTGACCGGAAGGGGTGGAGCCTGGCTCCACCTCTCCTAGATCCCAGGGCTGACTGCCACTGACAAAGGTTTTCTTTCTGAAGATTGTTTCCTTTGGAGTTTTTCTGTGAGCCTAGAGCATGGGTGAGCATTTTCATTTATTTTTTATTATCCCTTTCTGTCGTGATAATCCTTCTAGTTACACCTTGTAAAATATCAACATAATCATAACTTTGTTAATTGTATAATTGACTGTATCTTGTTCCTGTCAGACTTCACTTCACTACCCTGACTTTTCAGATATCATTGAGAGTGGTTTGATGACTACAATAGCCAGTTCCTTCTGGAATGCACCTCGTTGGGGTCCATAGAGTTCTGGATGTTAAGGCTCTGCAGGCGGTTGTGAATCTGGTCTTTGCTTACAGGAGTAGAGGTATTTCTCCCCTGGTGCCTGCTTTCCAACTCTTCCATTTGAAGGGTGCATGAAGAGCAGTTGCCAGTGACAACTGAGTTAAAAAGTCATTGGGTACCTCAGCTTCCTGCTTGCTACTAACCTGCCTGTATTGCACACATGGAGGGGTATACTTTCTGATATTCTTTACTGGCATATCTATAGAAACCTTTCTTGTTATTAGTGTCCCTTTCAAGTCTCACTCTACTTGGTCCTCGGCCTTCCTGACCTCATCCCTACACAGACTAGCAGTGTCCCTATACTCCTAGGATACCTGTTCCTTCTTATATTTATTTAAATCACCTAATGGACCAGTGTGCAATCAGTTTCATCACAGGGCCTTCTACATTCTATGGTCCAGTTGACTTAGTGTTTGAATTAGCTTATTTCAACATGCAGTGACATTTTTTTCATTGATAACATGGGACGAACTACATACAGAAGAACAAGAAATGCCTTGCTAAAAAAAGAATTGACTTCTAATAAATAACACTTCATTTACTGATGTAGTTGCAAGGATTTCTTTTTATAAGAGTATGTATGAGACACTGGGGATTCTTTTCAATAAAAAATCTGGATTATACTTTCTTAGATGTGCTTTTATCTGAATGTCACACAAACGCACAGTGGAGCCATAATGCAGAATTCAAACACCAAGTGGAAACTTTATCCTTAAGAAAAAAACACACATATTTAAATTCAGCAGTCAGACCCTCACGAGTCTTTTAAACAGACACTAGAGGTTAGGAAATTCTATGTAATAATGACTATCAAACAAGATGTATGTTGTCCCTGAGAAGGTATTCAGTGGAAAACAGTTAATTATTATATACAGGCCTTAATCCTGAGAAAAGGGTGCAGAATAAAAATCACCCCCAAAATACAACACAGCTACAATTATATTTTGTGTTTTGCATGTGAAGACTGAGAAAATGATTCAAAGCCAGTAAGGGGAATATTGTGATTAAAAATGTAAATTGATATACCTTTTCAAATGCTACAATTAATTCTTGATGGAATTTAATACTTCACAAGCACTACTTTGCTTCTGAAAGATTTAATATGGAGATAACCATATGATGCTTCTATGGCTAACTGTCATTAAAAACAAAAATTCACAGTGAAAAAAACACCATATCTTATTATGATTATTATTATTATATTTTATATAATTAGATTAGATTATTATATATATAATAATTATTATTAATAATATATATTATATATTATAATATATTATATATTATTATTATTATTTTATATAATTAGATTAGATTATTATTATTATATTTTATATAATTAGATTAGATCTATATAGATAGATTATTATATTATTATTATTATTATTGTATTCAAGGCCATGTAAACAGAGAACTTCTTGCTTCCCTCTATTTTTATCTGGGGAAGAAAAAGCCCTCTTGTCATTTCCATTACAGAGTTGTTGGATTGTTTGGAGTTTACACATGCAACAAATCAGAATGAGGAGAAAAGCAGGAACAAGGAGGTAGTTCTTCAATTAGATGAATAGATCCTCAGAACAATGTATTTAAAATCCAAAACATACTATTCATCAAAACCTAAGTGTTATGCAGAGAAGAAAATCTGAGGATGGAGAAAAGCAAAAGGAACCACATCTCAATTACAACTGAGTCAGTAATTATTAAACTACACTTGAAGGGAGAAATCCAACATATCCAACCTATCTCTGTAGTTGCCTCCATTCCTGGAGGCATTCGAGGCCAGGCTGGATGTGGCTCTGGGCAACCTGGTCTGGTGGTTGGTGACCCTGCAAATAGCAGGGGAGTTGAAACTAGATGATCATTATGGTCCTTTCCAACCCAGGGCATTCTATGATTGTACTGGGGTGTTTGAAGTCCTTTAGCCCTAGAATTTTGCCATATTCTTTTCATGTCCTGTGGTGACAGCTATGTCTCTGCACAAGCCTCTGTCCATGTCCATATCCTACCTGATGCACGTTCTAGCTTCAGGTCAAATACTTACCAAATGTAAAACATTTCCAGCACTGAACTATTGCTTGCTTTACAGTAAAAGAGGTTTTTCCCTCTCTTGCCTAATGGAAATTTTCCGAAATCCTAGTCTAACTTATGCTGGGGAATAATTTTAAAAAGTGAATTTGTTTTTTAACTCACCTTTTCTTTAGAAGTATGATTTTATGAGTGATCAGGAAATTTTTGAGAAAAAAAAGAGTTAAGAAAATGTTTCCATGGAAGACAAAAGAAATGTAAAAGAATACTGAATAATCAACTATAGAAGTAATACATTTTCCAAAGCATAGAGATCTAGCTGTTATTGTTACAGTTCACACCTTTTTTTCTGGTAACTTTTGGTGTCTTGCTGTTGGTAATGAACAAACCTGAAGAATAAGTGAGGCATGGATTTGAGAAAGCTAAAGGAGATAGTTTCCATAAGAATAGGAAAAAGCAAAACTGGAAGTTCTTTCTGCTCTCTGGTTTGAGAAGTATGTAAAAATGATAGGTTTTTGAGAACAACATCAAACATCTAAAAGCTTCAGAAGATGCATTTGCTAATTCCTATACAATCATATTCCTATCATACCACATCACCTCATTATATTGTTACAATACCATTATAACTTTCCAGAGACATTAGACTATGTAATCAGGTTTTATGCATCGTGACTATATGAGAAAGACACTCTAAGTCACTACATATGAAAATACTACACTTCCTTCATAGATTTTTCAGAATTTTTAAATAGAAGCTGTACATTTTTAGTCTGAAGGAAATTAAATGAAGTTTAAATGGTTTTAGCATAGTTAATTTAATGACACCATTGTTTAACTTAAATTAATACATTTTCCAGCTTTAAGTTGATTATGTCTGCCAACCGGGGATGTCCCAGCAGGCTGGAGACTGGCAAATCACAGAATCACAGAACTGTAGGAGTTGGAAGGGACCTCCAGAGGTCATTGAGTCCAACCCCCCTGCCAAAGCAGGTTCCCTACACCAGGTTGCACAAATAGGTTTCCAGGTGGGTCTTGAATATCTCCAGAGAAGGAGACTCCACAACCTCCCTGGGCAGCCTGTTCCAGTGCTCCATCAACCTCACCGTAAAGAAGTTCTTGCGCACATTTGTGCGGAACTTCCTATGCTGCAGTTTCTGGCCATTTCCGTTTGTCCTGTCTTCACACACTGCTGAATGTGGAATGTGACGCCCATCTTCAAAAAGGGCAGAAGGATGATCCTGGTAGCTATAGACCTACCAGTCTCACTTTGTTGCCAGAGAAGGTTATGGAATGGATATTCCATAATGGACCAGTTAAAGGTCAATCAGGGGATCAGTCCCAGTCAGCTTTATGAATGGTAGATCCTATTTGACAAACCTGATTTTATTCCATGACAAAGTGACCTGCTTAGTGGATGAAGGTAAAGCTGTTGATGTGGTCTACCTGGACTTCAGTAAAGCCTTTGACACTGTCCCCCACAACATGATCGTGGAGAAGCTGGCTACCCACAGTTTGGATGCGCGTATGCTCTGCTGAATGAAATGCTAGCTGGATGGTCAGGCTCAAAGAGTTGTGATCAGTGGAGTTAAATCCAGTTGGCTGCTGGTCACGAGTGGTGTCCCCCAGGGCGCCTGTGGCCGCTTCTACTTAACATTTTTATTAATGATCTTGGTAAGGGGATTGAGTGCACCCTCAGTTAGTTTGCAGATGACACCAAGCTGGGAGGGAGTGTTGATCTGCCTAAGTTGTGATGGATCATTTCTCTTTATTTTCTTCAAAAATTTTCTATTTTGAAATTCTTGTCTCCTCTCTATCATTTGTTAAGAAGAAATATTTAAAGTTATTTTAATTTAACAACTTGGTCAAAGAGAACGTCGTATTGATAGTACTAAATATGAGGATGCAATTCATAAATAGTTTGGTAATTATATGTGATAGTAATTGAAACGAATGCCTTTGTTTTTCTTATAGATAATTGGTAGAAAATTTTCAGGTAGAGTTTAACATCTAATAGGTGCAATACAAAGCACATCTGAACCTTGACAACTCAAAAGACAGTTGTGCTATAGTGCATGTAAATATACAAAAGTTCAAACACGACAAATGTGCCCTTTTCTGACATAAAATGTCCTTCATGTTGGATCTGGTATAGTTTCATTGCCATAGACAGTTTAGAAATTAGCTGCTGAGATTAATGTTTAGATAGTAAATTTCTTGTTTCTGAAATTGATACGTAGAAGAATGTTGAACAGTCTGAACGTTGAAAGTCTGAAATTCTTTTGATATTGAGATGTTTGTTATTTTTTTATCTTTAATATGTGAGTTAAATGTAATCGACTGTTTTCTGGACAGAGGTCATTCTAATTTGTTACAAATTCCATTGGAATACAAGTTTCATGTCTTTTAGACATGACAATGTTTATATCAGATATTTTCCACAATTTAATTTTCAGCAAATAATAAGATTTATTTTTTTTATTATTTTAAGCAAATAATAATAAGTTTTAAATGATATGCTTAGACTTCTCTTCTGTGGAAAAAAAATTAACCTATAAATAGTGGCAGCCAATGAATTTTCAAGATGAACATGCAGTCAGAATATGATGACACAGTAAATACAAATGCATCACAAATTCTTATGAAATATTGAAATTTAATAATAAATTTAATTCTGTATATAAGGTTTTTACAGCAAATGCCAATGAATCTTGATGCGATAAGTGACAATATGTTAAAAAGGAATACTAGCTTATCTTAAATTATGACAGATAAGGAAGAATATTCCTTAGAAAGATGGCTTTCTCGTTCAAATGAATTTTAGCAGACTGTGAGTACAAAATATTTATCTGTAGCTTCCATAAACATCATGGGGCTGATTAGTAGATCTAATGAGATGTTGAACAGCACAGTGTACTTTAGCAGTGTACAGCACTATAAAGAAAAATATGTTCTTAACTATTATACTATTATTTTGGAATATGTAACATTATTTTGGAACTTGACAAAATTTTTCAATCAAAACAATCTGGTTCATTTCACTAATTTCCCAGCATGCTCTGGGGATGTCATCTTAACATTCTGAATTCAAAATATAAAAAACAGAGCTGTGTCTACAGACAATTTACGGCTGTGTGGTAACATGTTACTGAATCACAGCAATTATTATCTATATTGTCATTATTTCAGTTTATATAATGTACAGAGATTCTGCATAAGATTCTTAAATGCTGCTTAACTAAACTGCACTTATTTCTCTATTGGAGAAATAACTAAGCATACGCTTTCCATATATTTATTTAAGTGATCATGAAACTGTTTCCATCCCATTAAATGCTGTTAGTCTATAAAACATAGCAACAGAACATGGACAGCTAGCAAGAATATCTTTTGGTCTGCACTTCTAAACTCCTAAAATGCAAGGACTAGTTAGTTACTTTATGCAGGCTAATATCAAGTCAGGCGCTAACTGCTTAACAGCATAGCTGAGTGCATCTTAATGCAATTCCCACCAAGATTACTAGACAGCTTTTAATTTACTTGGGTAGATAAATCATCTGCCCTAATTAGCATACAGTGTATAGAAGCAAGAAAACACGAGATGCTTTGTGTGCTATCCTGGACACTGCTATGCTATGAGCACCAGTTTTGTTCAATGACTATTTGTTTCATCCCTCCTGAGCTGCTTTGGCACAAGTGGTTTTAAATCTTCATGACCAGCCATCTGGGGAAATAATATGATAGAAAAATGGCCCTGGTAAAATGAAGAGGACTATTATCAACAGGATGAAAACCCTAAATCTGCCCATTGTAAAACAAGAGGTCCAAGATGAGGGAAGGGAAATCTAGCAATGCAACTTTGTCACAGGAACCACAATAAATTGCACCCACAGAAAGAGAAATGCACCTCTTGCCTGAGGTCCACGAAGCAGCAAACATTCCAGGTATGATGGACTCCAGTTTGTTTCTTTACTCAAGTTCTCTGCCTATTTTGGTATCTTGAAAATTCTGGTAAATCGAGATCCTTACAATTTTCTGATTTTTTTTTCTAAAGAAATTGAGATTGATGGTTTCCTTGAGTAGTATAATTATTTTCTCTTTAATGGGTGAGATCACCGGGGATTTTACATAAAAATAAGACTATTTAGGAGGATGATCAAAATCATTGTATTATCAAAACTGGTATTGTACAAAATGGTCAATTAGTAAGTGAAACAGTATGAGGTTTTTTTGTTTGTTTGTTTGTTTGTTTTAATTTTCTTTTTACTATTTAGTCAAGGTTATCATTGTTTCCCTTTTCTGCTCTACAACCAGATCTCTAACTCCCATTATGAGCCTGCCACAGCTAAATTAGACCATGATTTATGCAAAAAGTTCAAAGAAGTGACTTGCAGAACTCTCACAGGAAGTTATGACTTTCTGTCTTGAAGTTCCCTTTCTTAATGTCTCTCATTTTCTCTCTTCACTACTTCATGATCATTAAAGTGCCAAGGGAATCTGAGGATCAGCTGGTGGCATGAAGTTAAGTGTTTAAATTCCCAAGAATTTTAGATGCAGTTTCTACTAAGGATAAATTATGCTGAAAGTCATAGTCTAAAAAGCCTTAAGCAAAGAAAAACCTTTAAGCAACTGATGACTTGACATTCTGCATGTGTAGTGCACAAACAGGCAATCACTTATAACAGCAGAAAAAATTAATGCTAGCTAGTATTTGAACTGTTAACTTATACTTAGTTGAGTTGTGTAAGAAGATACTAAAAGATACACAATAGATGAAATAACTTTTGATGATTAGCAACTTAAAAGAATCTGGTTATTCAGCTTTTCCTTTTGTACAAAGCTATGGAATAAACCTGCAGTTCACTAACTGATATAAAGAAAAGCAATTGTACAGAAATACTGAAATGACAAGTCGTGCCAGGTGGCACTCAACTCCCTATGTTTTAGTGTCTATTTCTCCTGTAGGTGTTTGAAGAAATTTAAAATACCCACATGTACCCGATGGATATTGAAGAGGGAGTCCTGCACTCAGCTGACACAGCAGCTCAAGGCCAGGGAGGGAAACTGTAGGGCACTGCAAAGGAACCTCAAGTCTGTTATATCCCAATTGAACTGAGCCTTGGAGACAGGGGGATGTTTCTTCAAACAGTGACTCAACTACTGAGGAAAAGGATCTGGTTCTAAAATATTTGCTTCAATGTGCTGTAATCATACATGCAATTTTTTTATTAGAATCCAGCAGTATTTCCCTAAAAATAGTCAGCCTAAATAACTTAATAGAATCATTGTAAATACCATATTATTGAGAAATAACATGAGCTGTTGTTCTGAATATCATTGCTGGAAAAGAGTTGGATGTATATAACCACCGAATTCATTTGGTAACCTGTGGAAAATACTATTTGTTAAATCAATTGAAATTCATTCATGGACTTTCTCTTTGCTTTTTTTTTAGCTGGACATATAAAGTAAAATTTCCAGACTGCATAATATTCTGCTGATAAGAACTGGATTAAATTTGAAAATCGTACTAACAAGGGAAAAAAAAAAAAGTGGCATTTTCATCAAAAAGTGGAAGACTGTCATCCTGTGGTGTCTGTGTGAGGTACCACACGGATGCAGAGAAGTTTGTGCCAGATGTAAGTCAATGCATTTTCAGGTTCAATAGGCGAACTGAAAATTATAGTTCAGAATAATTTTCCAACCTTTTTACATATACACTTTCTTTTGCCATCACAGAGCACATCGTTCAGTTTAAAGTGAAGTGAGTTTTACAGTTAGATGTAACTGGAATTCTTTTGGAATGTTATGACAATAATGAAAATAAAATTCAATTTTCATCTACAAAAAAAAATCTTTTTCACTTGGCCTTGTTTAATATCTGAAACTCTTCTTTACTTCTTTAAATATTATTCCTCCTTTTACTTTTTTTTTTTTTTTCCTCTAACAATTGCACAATAAATTTGTTAATAATAAGAACTTACAAAGGAAATATTGACAGATTCTTAAATATAGTTTAAAAAAAACAAAACTGTAATAAGAACCTGTCAAAATTGAAAATGTAAGAGTATAAAAGACCATATAAAATATGGCCTTTTAAAAATATAAAAATGTCCATTGTCATTTCTATGTTTTGAATGATGACATTTTTAAATCTAAATGCTCTGTGTGCTTCTACTAATTGCATAGAAAAGTATGACAACCAAGGGGACAATTGATTCTGTAGATGAAAGATTTTAGTGTTAACCTGAACTTTGTTAAAATTAAATCATTCCAGGCTTCTCTCTGTCTCTATTCAACCTGTAGCAATTTTGTATTAGTATTTGGAATTTAATACCAAAATACAAGATCATAGGATTACAGAATCCTTGGACTTGGAAAGGACCTTTTGAAGTTGTCTAAATATCACATTTTTCTCTCTCTTTTTTTTTCTTTGACTTCTCTCACAGCAGCTTGTTTGAGAAATATAAATGAAATGACACAAAATTATGACAAGTTGGGTAATGGTAAAATTTCAGTATTTTCAGTTAATTCTCTTGTACAGCTTGAAAATTTTGCTTCCTCACATGGATTTATTCTTTTTTTAGAACATACTGATGGAAATTGTTACTTGGTACTGATTAGTCTTTTGTGTGTTCTTCATAGCTCAATATATGTCCTGAAATTTTATATCCATTGGATTATGAAAGCAGAATTGCCTTATTAATATTTCTCTGTTTATAATATCTGATAGTTCCATAATATTTTATTTGTGATATTTAAAACTGAATTTCAGTGTACTTGCTGTTAATACTGACTACTCAGTTATTCACTGTACAGCTACTACAGACCTCTTCGTAGCTGCAAATCAGTTCCAGTGACATCAAGTGATCAGGCTCACAGAAAATGAACAGTACGTCACTAGTAGCAGAATGGACCTAATATTACAGATAACCCCGATATACAACAGGGCAGCTTTCAGTCCCTGGCGTGGTTTTCAGTCAACTGGCATGGCATTGTGAGCCTGCCACAGCTAAATTAGACCATGAGCCTTTATGACCGTTTGAGCTGCTCTCCATCATATTTGAAAAGTCGTGGCTGTCAGATGAGGTCCCGGGTAACTGGAGGAAGGGTCATGTCATGCCCTTTTACAAAAAAGGGAGCAAGGAGAACCCAGAGAACTACAGGCCAGTGACTCTCATCTCTGTGCCTGGTGAGATCATGGAACAGATCATCCTGGATGACATGCTTGATTGCATGAGGAATGGGCATGTGATCCGAGACAACCAGCACGGCTTCACCAGATGAAGGTCACGCTTGACCAATCTGGTGGCCTTCTATGATGGAGTGACAGCATCGGTGGACAAGGGAAAGGCAACCGATGTCATTTATCTGGACTTGAGCAAGGCCTTTGATATGGTCCCCCACCACATCCTTATCTCCAAACTGGAGGAATGTGGATTTGATGGGTGGACCACTTGATAGATAAGAAACTGGTTGAAAGGCAGCAGACAGAGGGTGGTCATCAATGGCTCCATGTCCAGGTGGAGGCCGGTAACGAGCAGCATCCCCCAGGGGTCTGTCTTGGGGCTGGTGCTCTTTAACATCTTTATCAATGACATCAATGATGGAATCGAGTGTACTCTCAGCAAGTTTGCTGACGACACCAAGCTGAGTGGTGTGGTCGACACGGTTGAAGGAAGGGATACCATTCAGAGGCACCTTGAGAGGCTAGAAAGGTGGGCCTGGGTGAACCTGATGAGGTTCAACACAGCAATGTGCAGAGTTTTGCACTTGGGCCAGAGGAATCCCAGGCATCTATAGAGACTGGAGGGAGCAGTCCTTGAGAGCAGCCCTGAAGAGAAGGACCTGGGAGTCCTGATAGATGAAAAACTTAATATGAGCCAGCAGTGTGTTCTTACAGCTCAAAAAGCAAATGGTATCCATCCAATGGATAACTCCAATGGCCCCATCTGGAGTACTGTGTCCAGGTCTGGAGCCCCCAGTACAAGAAAGACAGAGAGCTGTTGGAGAGGGTCCAGAGGAGGGCCACGAGGATGATCAGGGGACTGGAGCACCTCCCCTATGAAGATAGGCTGAGGGAGCTGGGCTTGTTCAGCCTGGAGAAAAGAAAGCTGTGGGGTGATCTCACTGCAGCCTTTCAGTACCTAATGGGAGCCTATAAACAGGAGGGGAATCAAGTCTTTCAAACGGTAGATAACTGCAGAACATGGGGAAATGGTTGAAGAAGGGAAGATTTAGGTTGGATGTCAGGGGGAAATTCTTTTCATAGGGAGTGGTGAGGTACTGGAACAGGCTGCCCACAGAGGTTGTGGATGCCCTGTCCCTGGAGGTGCCAGATTGGATGGGGCCCTGGGCAGCCAGGTCTAGTATTAACTGGTTTATTATTAAATGTGGAGGTTGGTGGCCCTGCATGTGGCAGGGGGGTTGGAGATTCATGATCCTTGATGTCCCTTCCAACCCTGGCCATTCTGTGATTCTGTGATTTAGCCTTCTCTTCAACATTTTTCCTCTTCTTTTCACCCTTAGTATCCATTCCCAATTTCTCTTCCTGATAACTTCTCCAAATATGATGCTAGCTCTTCTCTGTAGTCTTTTTTTACCAGACTCATCTTTTTTCTCCTTCTGCAGCCAAGGCCCCTGTCCAAGATATCGCTGTGAGATGAACCATCTAGCTCTGTGAGGCCTTCCTCCTAATCTGCCTTTCTCTTTTCTGGAAAACTTCAATCTCTGATTTTATATCTCAAACCACAAGAACAAATTTAACACTCCTGCTCCAATTTAGGATTGCTAATGCCCAATGCATGTGGTTTTTTTGAGAGCCATGATGTCACATTAGAAATAATGGAGAGCAGATGGATACAACAGTTTCTCAAAGGATGATAACACTGTTACTTTTACTTATTTTTACTACTATTTTTGAAGTATAAATACAGTAAGAAAATAAAGTCCAGATACAATTCATAGTGGCAGATTTCTAGTGTTCTTCTTGATGTTAGACATCAATTAAAAAGAAAAAATATCCCTTATCCTCAAAATGTATTTTGTTTTAGCTCCATTTTGTCTTCACAATATGTTAAAAAAAAAAACAACAACCCAAACTCAGTCACCTCAGCAGTTAAAATTGAGTTCAAATCATTAAAATCTGGTGAATTCATAAGCAGCTAAAAGGTATCTGAGATGCTGGTTAAACAATTTTATTGATAGGTAAAGATCTCAGTTTTGCTATACCAGGAGCTCCGCAGCAGACAGGAATTTTCCTCAATAGCAGTATATAGTGGGCAGTTTTATATGAGTAAGTCACATCTCTGTTCTGTAAACATTTTGTGGCCAAGCGGATTTGGGGCAGTGCTCAATGGAGAATCATGTGTGTTGCAGGAAAAAGAGTTTATATTAATTCACTATAAACCATACTTGTTATAGATCAAATCTTTCAAACTGAACAATGTTTTGGTCAGCTGATACATGCTGATGGGAGGGACAACTGGAAGCTAATCTAGAGAAGAAATGTAGATTACCAAAGAAGGTGATGAAACACCATTTCAGAAATGAATTAAGGGCTACACATAAATTTGTGTGGAAGCAAAGCATTAGAAAATACCAGTAGTTTACATAAGTAATGAATCCAGGAATGTAATGAATTTATTTTAAATAAATTTGTCCAGAATCTCATCATCATTTTTATTAGCATTATTCCTGATTTATACTGATGTAATCAAAGTCAGATTTTAGTCTATTCTGCTGTTATGAAGCTTAGTATCTACACAAAGTAATTTAATGAAATGCCATTTTTTATTGAATTCTTTTAGCTTTATAAATAATTATAAAGAAGGCTATTCTATAAGCAGGCTTCTAACTGGCACTTTGATTTAAATAGTGAGGATCTGGATCTTGCCTAGAACCTTATACTGAACTACAAAGTAAGGGTCTGATTACTGATTACAAAGTGCCTGACTGAAATGTTTTAGAAACTTCATAAAAAAGTTTGTTTTGAACCATACTCTTGCATAAGGGTCTAATTCTTCCTGTTTAGTACCTAAATCAAAGTACCAGCCAAACATTTTAATACAAATCAAAGAATAACCTGACTTTTCAGACTTGGATTCAAACACAATGCATTTTTCTGTATAACTAGAACTTCTAATCATCTAAAGGATTCAGAAGATCTTTGTAAAATTCTTATGGATAAAAATATCAACATTTGAATCAATAATCAGAGTATGCATTATCACAGAATGCCATAACTGACACACAGCCTTCTATCAGCCTATGAAACAACAAATCCTAGGGAAATGTGGTTAGGAAAGATATTTAAAAAAATTAATTGTTGTCCAATGACCAATGAAAATATGCAGCTTAAGTGTGTCTACCAAACTATGAAACTCCTACATAATAATAGAAAATTAATTTTCACATCTCAGCTTAAACAAACAATGAATTAATGTATCTTTGAATGTATTAATTACTCATTAAGATAATGTGATGTGAAAGAGATTTGAGTTTCACACAAAGTTTTTGAATGCTGATACTCATCGTTAAACAACATGTATTATAAATGACTGATCAACAACAACAGCAAATCTTGCACAAATAGATTGTGAATATGAAGACCCTGAGTTGGATAATTTGTTTACAGGTTAAAAACAGGCCAATAGGTGGTACTCATATGATTCTTTCCACAGTTGCCCTGCTTAGTGAGAGGCTTTAGCCTTTTATATGAATCTGGAACATTTCAGAGTTTCAAACTGCATTAAATTCCATGAACCAAAGTGAAGATCTTACTGCAGAGATCACCAGACATTGTGCTCAAGCTCAGTCTTCTGCTCAATTACAAAATAAAATGTCATCTAAGGTTGTTTTGTTTGTTTGTTTGTTTGTTTGTTTGTTTCTCAACCAGATTTTAATTCTATGGGAGGAACCTGAGAAGGCAGCACAGAGTGGAAGAAGTGGGATAGATTATATAGATTATAGAAGACCCACTAGTTAAATGGATTTTCCCATATTGTACAGAGAGACACTGGGACTATTTTTTTCACTAATGTCTCTAACTGAGGCAAATACATTTTCCTGGAAGATAGACTTAATAAAAACAAAACACAACATATTTAATTTTTTGCACAAACATTTGGTAGAAAGTGAAAAAGCTACAGAAGACAGAAGTATATTGGGCTGATTTCTTCTTGGCTTTGCTTATTATTTAATCAGAATGTTAGATTGTGGATTTTCATTTGTTTGGATGTTTTTAAATCTTCTATGTTTTACATTTTTTTGTTTAATATCACCACATGATAATGCTTAATGGTTTTTGCTGAAATTTGTATTACCCATATCTGAGGAAAGCTGATTTTTCGCATACATAGACGGTCTCATCAAAATATTTCAGATTTTCCATCTTTAAAAAAAAAATTCAAAGTTCAACACAATTCCTTTTTAATAGGTTCCTACTTAAAGCACCTCAAACATGGAAACACATATTCTACCTCCACTGACTTTTATTTTCTTTCTCAAAATTATGATAACTTTCCTCATCTCCTCTTCAAAAAGATTCCACAATTATTGCTTAGTGAATTCCCTTGAAACAGATACTGTCTGACAGACAAAAAAATAGGTATAAACTCATTGCTCTAAATGATACAAAGGATTTCCTGGATAGTTTAAAATTTATCACAAACCAAATTTTTCAAAGAGTTCAATCAACTCTTTTAATCTCCCTATTTTATCTTTTCATGTTCCTGCTTCTGCCAAAATAAACAAGTTTCAAAAGCTGCAAATATAAAAAAAATATAGCTCCAGATTTTATTTTAAGATATTTTAATTTCAGACTTGGACTATATTTGGACAGGCATGTGGTAATTACCAAACTGCTTTACCAGTGTTGGACTAAAAAGATATATCAGATGGTGAAAACTATGCAGCAATAGCATAAGAAATATCCATCTCAGAATATTTGATATTCGCTTCTTTGTAAAAATTGAAGTAATATGCCTTGTCAATATGTTATACAACACAGATCTGTTAATAAAATGTTTTATGCAATGTTGCTTCCCTCTTTTTCTCCAAATAACCAATATGGCGTAATAGATTACCTTTTTACTGTTTTTTCTTTTCAGAAGAAAACAACTGGCATAAGACAAAATAAACTTCACCTGAATGAAATGACTTTTGCCACTAACAAAAACGGATGTGCTCTACTACTGTCATCCGTATTGCACAAATAAACAAAAAAGCCTTGCTTTTATCTTTTTGACTAATGCCACACGAGTCAGTGTAAGTGGCTCATTCCCATACATTACCTGAAAGAATATAAGATTACTGTGTGTATGTGAAGACCACGTGCAGGCTGGCAAAACTATTCCAGTGCACAGACTTAACAAGCATGTAAAGTGCAATTACAGCAAGCATTTAACCTGTGGTACTTAAGCTATGTTTAATGTACAGAGATGGACAGAATTTATTTAATCAAGCCTATTTTGTTAGACAGAGAAGCTGCTGAGTACAGAAATTACTTGTATAATTAAATCCTATAATGGAATCATATTTTTCATCTTTGAATCATTTTAAAGCTATTCTTAGACTTCCAATGTGATCAAGCCATCAATCTGCCTTACTAAAAGCATTTCAAATGAATAAGCACATTCAATACTTCATGTTGTTCTGACATCCTCAGTCTATATAATTAATATCGTCAAACACAAAATGTATAGTAGATACAGTGTAACATTTTTGAAATTAATAGTGGGAAATAAAGGGAACAAAAGTCCCAAGCAATCTTTTCATCTGTCTTCATCTCTGAACAATTTGAAAAGTTTTCATTTCAATACTGTAGGAACAAAAAGAGTCAATACCATCAGCCTCATAATCTTGACAAAATAATCACGTCATTTCCATGCTTACACACGATTGTTCTTTGCTCTGGTCATAGACATGGTTATGTATACTAGTGTTCTTGACACTAGTCATAGACATGCTTCTGCATGCTCGTTCTTATTATTGTCTGCATTTTCATTTAGAACCACAGAATCAAGCATGCAAAGACAATATTTAGTTTACCGAACAGGCTTCTGACCTCTTACTCTCCCTTAAAGCTTTGTCTCCTTTCTTCCAAGTGATAGTTGGCTTTGGAGAGGCTTGTGGCTTGCACTCAATGACAACTTCTTGGCCCTTGGTAATAATTATTGTTTTCCTCATTTGATTTAGTGGAAAAGTGGGAGCTGAAGCTGTTGGAAAGAAGCACATTAACTCTACAGAAAATAATCATAGGTTTCCATTTCATTACATTCTAATAGTTTTATTTGGAGTATAGAATTTTCATTTTTGTTTTTGAAATGGCTGTACCACCGATTAGATGGAACTATAGGTGTTTGAAATAACATTCAAGACTAGACGGTAAGTCTGTAAGTTAATCAAGTTATTAATTATGGAGGTGTTATCCATATTAATATGCTAAATTAAAATTGTTTTTTAAATCCAACAGCTTTAGAAATTGAATGCCACAGTTATTAAGCTACACCTTTTCTAAAATTTTTGGATTTCATGGATAGCTTGTTAGAAGTAACGAGTTAAAAAGTAAAGAAATATCAGTTCCATAGCTATCTAAAATGAACTCCCTAAAGTTAATTCTTATAAATAATGCTACTGTTAGAGTAATTGCATTGCTTTCCATTTTATTTGTTTATTTGTCTAAGTGCTGGGGATTGAAAAGTGAGACTTGTTTTACAGGAGATCTTTAAAGAAGTCCCCTTTTCAGGATGTCCCATTGATTATAATAACGCTGTCAAGATAATAAACGTGTCACAAAAATGTTAGTAATTACTGTAATTTCACAAGAAAGGAAAGTTGTAGGCACTAGAATGGGCTGTCCAGGGTCACGGTGGAATCTCAATTCCTGCAGATGTTTAAGAAAGGATGTGGTACCAAGGGACATGGTTTAGTAATGGGATGGTTGGACTTGAAGAGCTTGAAGGTCTTTTCCATCATGAATCATTCTATGATTATCCGTGAAATCATTTGTATTTTTTTAAGCTCATTTTGGAAAAACAGAGACAATAATTCCTCTCCTCCCCAAGTATCTCAACTACACATGTAAGAACATCTTATGTTTCATTGCCTCACATATGTAGCAATTTATTGCCCTTATTTTTGATAATTTTCATACCAGAGATATGTATATGGGCAATTTATTCTGTAACTTTCCCTTTAAGAATCCAGAAAATTAATCACAGCAGCTACTTTAACTCAATATTATGGCTAAAATTTAACAGGGGCACAATTTCAGTAGTCACAACAGCAACACATGCTAATGATGTGCTGTGTTACAGAACACCAAAGAAAGTGTACAGCTACTTGATAAAATAGGTATAGGGGAAAAAAAAAAAAGTAAAAAAATAAACAACAATGGAATGAGAAAACTTTATAACCAACAAGGATCTCTTTCCTGACTGAGTCTGAAAGAGCCACGTAAAGTGATGGAAAGAGTTCAGCCCTGACTGTGGCTCAGAGAAATTAAGTATCTCAAAAGCTTGTCTCAGTGTTCTATTGCATGTTATCATATCCTGATTTATACAAAGGTAGGGAATGTTGATAAGGCATGTTTCTTATTTTTCTTCAATAACTCCCTCTAAGCTTGTGAAAAATTAAATTTTTCCTTCATTTTCTGAGAAACATCACATAGTGTGTTTGCTTTAGTGTGGGATACTAGCTGAAATGCTGCCAGTATTCAGTCAGTCTTGGTGAATTTAAAGGAAATTTTTAAATCTGCAATATAGTATCATATTTAATCCCCTTTGATTAATGGCCCTGTTAGAAGTAATATAAATAATACAAATTTAATCAGCGATCTGTCTAATATTCCTCTGTTTCTTTACTTGCACTTATATTTGAGGAATTAAAAATTATTTCCAAGTATTTTAACTGACATAGACCTAGATACTTGCAAAATGTAACTGAAGCTGTGATTTACAAAATAAAAATCTCAATTAGTGGAAGTATATGTGCTCTCCCAGGCAATAAAGGGTTCAGTCACACAAAAGTAACTAGAGAAAAAAAGAAGTCAGTTTTATCCGCTCTATGAAGCCCGAACTGACAGAAGCTGTTCTTTATCATAAGATGCCAAGAACAAATGTAATTATTAAACAGGATAAACAGGAAAAAAGGAGCAGTCTGTTCTTTTTTGATAATACTTACCTAAAATCTTCAGCTCGGCACTGGCGTAGATAGTGCCATACTTGTTTTCTGCTAAGCACTGGTACATTCCAGCATCTGAGATGTTCACAGTGCGGATCATCAGTACACTATTAACCATCTCAATTCTGCTCTGTAATGAAATAAGAAGGAATAAGTCAAAGGGAAAAAAAGACTTTGCTAAACTAAACTAAAACTCAGCAACAGACTTCCTTGGGTGTACTTTGTTCTTGTTGTGTAAGAGATGGCAAAAATAAAATAAATGATGCAGGTCAGGAAAACCTCCAAGAACATTTGAAAGGAAATACTATCCTATGCTTGCTGTTGTCTATTGGTCTCTTTGATTGGTGCTATCACTGTATCATGATTTTTAAAAGCAGTTCAGCCTGGTAGTTTTAATGAGGTGAGAAGTCTGTTGTGTGTAAGTGGAACATATCTGATGATCTTCAAATCTCAGCAAATGTTTTGTTTCAGTCATGCCACTATTTTTCTCAAAAGTAGACATAACAGATTGTTTGAATGAGTGGAAGAATTTGATGCAAATTTCTTGTTTGAAAGGTATGGTAATAGAAAATAATTACCATTTATGTAAGAGAAAGGCATAAATAGCTAGCTGTTCATGGGTATGTGTACTTCATGGAACTACATGAGGAATAATTTGAACCACTATAAAACATCTCTAGGATTCATTACTACATTTGTTGACTTTGTTAAAGATTACTAAAAAGGTGTGTCAAACTGCAGAGAAAACTATGAAAAAGTATTCCCTTGGTTATAAACCTTTAATTTTAAATGAAATTAAAAGTCTATTGCAACTGATGATTTAGAAAATTAGAAAGCCAAAATGTACAGATACTTATATTACATCAATTCCAGAATTGATAACTCACTCTAAAAGGCAGAAAAGTATAAAATAAAGCATAAAATGTTATTATAAATGCCTCATATCTTCAAAAATAAATTCTGCTTATGTTATATCTCTTTCTTTGCATAATTAGTTGATGCTCACAGATGGAAGCAATATCTTGAGATTTTAAAAAGAAAAGGTGCAAGGAGAAAAAAAGAAACAAACAAGAAAAGAAACAGAACCAAAAAGAAAACAAACAACCAAGGTGAGTGGAATTGATGTGCTGATTATTCACTGAGAAAAAAAGAAAAAAGCAAAACAAATGACAGGCCATGGCCTAAGTGTTCTTTTAAAAAAGAAAAAAAGAATTTTATCTAGATCAACTCTTCAAATATATCAAGTGAGTTGATGTATTGAAGACTTTACGTTCTTGGAACATTTTAATGGTGTGGATGGTGAGTTTTGAAGAGAATTAACAAAGCTGAAAACTGATGAAAACAGCAATATTTATCCCTCTTACATAGCTTTAAAATGTGTTGATGAGTACAAATTAAATATGCTATGCCGTAAATAACTATTACTGGGAGAGATAGGCAGGAGCATATACTTAAGCAAAGACAGTCCTCTGAGTTGTTACCCTCTAACTTCATTTTGCAATTAATATCACTGTCTAAAAAAGAAAAATAAGTAAATGTACTGGGGACTACTTAGACATTACAGGACAATGACTGTGTAGTTACAAGCATAGTTTGGAAGTTCTTACTTTCCATATATTTTGAACTAGAGAGAATTACTAATGATTGCAATTCTGTGTTAAGTTGAATCAGAGGAAACGAATGTTTAGAACTTCTCTTTATAAGTACACTTCAGAAACAAATGGAGAAAACATTCATTTCTGATGCACATTTTAGAACTTTAGCTAAAATTATCTGTTCTAAGAGAAACATGCAGCATACTATTGACACCACATCTAATGTACCTGTGGCCAGAGAGGAGCTCCATTTTTCAGCCAACGATACGTGGGCCTTGGCTTTCCAGAGGCTTTGCATTCCCATCGTAGCTGTTCCCCACTATCTAATTCAGTATCGTTAAGTTTCTCCACCCACTGTGGGTAGGCTGCAAGGAAAATATACCATGCTATGTATAAAGCATACCACATAATAAGTGTCTAGCAGATATGCAAAGACCTAAGCAGTTAAAGAACTAGAATTATGTTTTTTACAAAGTCTATGCCCCCAAAAGAAATCTAATTAAACAAACAACCAAAGCTGAAAGAGGAAATATGAAAATAATGAAATGAAACTACTTAACTTTAAAGGAAATACTGTGCTGGCATCAAGCAGTGAGCAGTATCATAGCCCAGAATCAAAAATCTGCCTGATTTAATGAAGTCCAAAGGATTGAATTAGAGTAATACATATTAATCATTTATTATGAGTGAATTTAGGAACATTTTCTTTGTAATCATAATACAATAGTTAGTAACATTGCAAGATCTAAACTATTTAAATTTTAGTGAGGATGTGAATTATGATAGTCTCTGAGTTTGAGTTTAATTCATATTTTAAGAGAGAAAATGTTTTTGATGCTTTTAAGAACAAAACCCACGTGAGATTTCCAACATTCATTACTAACAGGATTTACATAGCAAGTCAATGTTGAATTTATTTTATTTTATTTTTATTTATTTATTTATTTATTTATTTTAAGGTAGTCTGTTGTTAGCCATATACGTGATCATTAATGTCTGGATTTCATGTAATAAATAGGGAGCATTTTTTTAAAGATCCAAATCTTCAGTTCAGTGATCAATACAGTATCTGTTTGTAGAATTGTACCATTTAGAAAACTCTGTATGAGTCAGTGAAGAATTTATGTATTCATTAAAAATATATTTGCTTGAAAGACACATTGTGGGTTTTCATGTAGCAGCATCAATTTTCTTAACAAAGATGGTAATAGATCAAACTAATTAACTTAAAGATACTTGATATATATATTTCAAGTGGTAGAGAATAAATAGATAATTACCTTCATTTTTAAAGGAATATAAAATTCTTCTACATTAAATAAGTAGAAATTCAGTTCTATCATGACAGGTTCTCTGCTTCAATTGTTGGATAATTGATAACGTGTTTAAATGAGAGGAACCAAGTTTAAAAATAAATCTTTAAATCTAGTTGTCATTTGACAGGTCACCAATCAAAGATATCAAAAGGTATGAGGAAGCATGACAGATGACAAACTTCTTGTAGCTTACATCTCATGCAAGCATTATACAGAGAGTGAAAGGGGTGTCAATCATTCCTAAGCAGAGAACAATCTGCATAAAAGTCCCTGACCAGATAGTTGTCAGAAACTGGATATGTGTCATAAAAAGAATCTCTCATTCCTCTTTTATTGAGGGAAAACAAATAAAAAAAAACCCAGCCTCACTTCCACACCAAGGACAAAACCAAGTGCTTCTACCTGCTTTATTCTCATTACTGTCAAGCTACACTTCATATATGCTCCTCTGCGCTGAATCACGGGATTCTTATGTTAATCAAAAGATCCCATGTGGTACTTCAGAGCAGTCTGTGAGAGTCATTGCTGACATGTTGCCTACCAATTGTCCTAAAACCATAATTCAATTACATTTTTAGCTGCTACTGTTTTGGAGTGTTTCAGTATGCACAAAGGAAGCAGGCTGGGAAGCACTTCCTTACTTCGAAAATGACTGAAGTGATTTCAGAAAAGATGATTATGCAATTTCCAAAAATTATGCAATTTCAAAAAGGCACTGAACTATGTTCATTATATTTCTCTCCTTATTTTGCTTTTTCTGGAACTTCTACTATACAACTCAAAACATGCAGTTTCATGTTGTCACCATGAACAAGATCATAAAGAATTAAAGAGTGAACCTGATAACACTTAAGTACTGCATCACCATGCCTGGTTTCAAGGTATTCCTGGCAAAAAACCACCATTCCCACCCACTGGCCCCTACTGTCATGGAATGGGAAAAACATAATTGTACAATCTGTTAGTATCAACAATATTTTTTTTGCTACATGGAGTATTTTTTTTTTTTTAACAGTTTAATAGCCTTTGTATTCAGAATTGTCAAGCTTTCTATTAGCAAAGATAATGACTCAGAATTTCTCTCCTTTAAGAATTCGGAATAAAATGGAAAAGCAATAGGTAGATGTAACATAACAGAGCTAAATACATAATTAAAACAAATAACATATATTTTGGATTTTCCTCCTATGTTTTTCTTACTTTGCAACAAGAAAACAGGGTTCACTCTTTGCTCATTAGCAAGAGCCTTTCTGCATAATGTCTTAACACTTGTTCCTAAATATTGTCAATAATTAAAAGAGAAAAATGTGAAATGTTTAACTGGATTTATGACCTCTGACTGAATATATTAGTTTCTCTTTCAAACAAAAAAATTTAAGCGTTGTTTTGATACACATGCAAGCAAAAGAAGCCTCATTCCATAATTACAGTTAATTTGAATTAGAAAATAGAAATTCTAAAGTGTATTTAAACAGATTTAGAAAGTAATTATCGTTTTTATTTTCATTTTTATTTTATTTTCTATGTGCAACATTAATCGTTGGGGAAAAAATGGATGGCCTTCATGGGTAGTATGCTATATCTTTTGACAGAACTGCCAAAACTTTGAAATCACTATCCACCCTGTGATTTATTTACTGTTGCATTTCTCCATATTTTTACCTGAGAATGTAAAAATATTTTATAAAAACACCTTGGTGATAAACCAGCAAACTTACAGGCCAATTATTACATCATCTGTTTAATTTAAAAAAAAAAAAATTAAGATGCAGAAAATTCAGCCTACTTTCTCAAATAATTAAAAAGAAAATGGCTGAAAGAACATTTAAGAGAAAATTTTATGTAGAAAAATGACTTCAGACAGTATCCTAAAGTGTGAATAGGAGTCCGCAGTGAAAGAAATTCATCTTCTGAAAGTTTAAAGGAGAACAAAAATAGGTGAGAAACCTAAGACAACTGATTTCAGCTGAAGGTACAATCTTTCTCTCTTTAGCCAGTTTCTGTATAATTACCAGGGAACTGATTCAGATGAAAGGAAAATGGCATGGAAAAGTGTTCTCATGGTCTGGTTCACATCACAACTCTCTGGTGATACTAGTGAGTAGGTAACACATAAGCAAACCCAGCAGGGCCAGAGAGAAAAAAGCAGGGACTGCACAGAACAGTTGCTGTTGGGAACATGCAAGTAGTCAGAAGTTATGGAGGAGCTACGACTTCAAAAGGTTAATGTTCAATTTCTCCACTCAATTTGTACCTTTTGCGCTCTCATCTATTAATCATATTCAGCTTGAGCAAAATTTCATGTAAATGACAGTATAAGTGGATCACCTGGGGAAAACCACATCTCTCAAAAATAGGTTGCAGTCAAGTAAATGAAGATGCCTTGCATTATCAAAATTATATTTTTAATGACTTTGTCATGTCTACAGCTGAATTTCCACCAAGTGCTGGGACTACATCAATCTTAAACTGTCAACAACTGAAATACCACTTTCTGAACATCTGAAGTGTCAGCTGTGTCAAGCAGTCATGGTATATCTGTATTGCAGCATCAGGTAAGAAATGAAAAATCAGTAGTTTGTTACTAAATCCAACCAGACAAGCAGATGTAGTGCTGTGGACTTTCTCCAAAACACTCTGTGATTACCCAGATTGGATGCAATTGATGAAATGAATATTCAGACAGCCTGATCCTACAGAGACATGCAGATTGTGAGACCACAATATGACACAACTGTTCCTAGAATTCTTGTAAAATTCCTCAAATTTTACAAGAACTCTCTGGTAAGGAATTCTACATCTGAATTTCTGAGATAAAAAGCAATCGTTTCCTGGAGCAATAAGATGTGAAAATGAGCTTTTAAGTAAAATTATTAATGCTGACTGTTATTATGAATGAAAGGTATGTGAGCAATACCTCCTATATCCTGATGCAACAGCTCTCAACAAAAGAGGCTGAGAAGTTTGTAAGCTGGCTAAACTTTCTCTGCCTAAAATCTTTCTTATCATCCAACTCACATCCTCTGGAATGAGATGTCAGGGTTTGTAGAGACACTAATGTTATTTTCAGGAGTGCTCTGATGTGAGAGGTTCACTGGGGAGTACTTCATCTCAAGGCCGAGAAATGTTACTTTAGGAAACTATTAATAGTTTTTATTTCGTGTTTTATGTGCTGAAGGTTGCTGTCAGTCTTCTCCACTTGAAAGATCTCTGTTACCTGCTCTGAACTCACTTCTATTAATACAGATAGGTAAAACTTTGATTCTTATATTGTTTTGAATTATGTATAAGATAATCTAAAAGACAGTAGTAGACTTTACATAACAGAAATATAATAATATGCCTTTCATATAGGTGTTAAAAAGATAACTTTTAGATAATTTGAAGTCAATTTCTGTAATGTTTGTAGGGAATATGCATTTCAAAAAAAAAAAAGGTAGATTTAGGTTTGATGTTAGGAAGAAGTGGTGAAGCACTGGCACAGGTTGCCCAGAAAGCTACAGTGGGTGCCCAATCCCTGGAGACATCCCAGGCTGGAACAGGCTCTGAGCACCTGATCTAACTGTAGGCATTCCTGGTCATCGCAAGGGATTTGGTCTGGAGCACTTTTAAACATCCCTTCCAACTCAAAAGATCCTACAATTTCATGATTCTAAGAAAGACAAGAAACTTCTAGAGAATCAAGTAGAGGGCCACAGAGGTTATTAAGGCCTGCAAGCCTCTCCTTTAAGGCTGAAAGGGGGTCCGGGACTGGGACCTGGGACTGTTCATCCTAGAGAAGACTGAGAGAGGTTCTTATCAACACCTACATAAATATCTAATGGGAGACTGTCAAGTGGATGGGGCCAGGCTCTTTTCAGTGGTTCCCAGTGACAGCATAAGGAGCAACAGGGATAAACTGCAACACAGGAAATTCCACACAAATATGCAAAATAACGTCTTTACTGTGGGAGTGACAGAGCTCTGGAGCAGGCTGCTCAGAGCAATTGTGGAGTCTCCTTCTCTGGGCATCTTCTTGTGCAAACTACTGTAGGGAATCTGCCTCAGCAGGAGTTTGGACTAGGTCTCTCCGTATGTCCCTTCCAATCTGTGATTTTCCTGTGAAAAATTATAGACTTTTCAAATTATAACAAAACTTCTTCAATAGAAAACAACACCTAAGAATCAGGAAAAATGAAATGTTAAGCTAGTTTTTTAAGGAAGTCAATTTCATTCATAACTCAGGCTTGAATTCATTACAGGGGAACAAAGATATATATCTTAATTCAATAATGATTTTATTTCTGAAGAAGTTTATTGATTTTCTACTGGACCTTAGCATCCTTCATACTAGTAAAATCCTTGGACAAAGCATTGCTGGATGATACCGTGTGCAGTTACACTTACTGTACACTTGTAGCTGTCCTCTGAAGACATTCCTTCCACGTGAATTTTCAGCTTTACATTCATACATCCCTGCATCCTCTAGCTGCACATTAGGTATTTCAAGCACAGCTTGGGATTTTCTCAGACGGGCTTTACTTGGATTATGACCATTAACTTTCTTCCAAGAGATTGTTGGAACAGGGCTGAAATATTTAGTAAAATTTCTGTTAGCACTCTTTCACTATTAAGCATGTAGATTCTGTGATCTGGTAGTTTAAACATTTAATAATCTAAGGAGCAATAAAATATAACCACAATGAAGTTCATATATGCTTGATATAGCTCATTTTCTGCAGGGAGTCTTTAACAAATGGTTTCTTACATGGAATTTGTCTGTTTCATCCACAAGGGAGGCTAAGATTTTATTGAGATCAAGTAAATCATTATAAGTGCTCTCTTTAGAGCTTCTTCAGAACTCTGTGCTTTACTCCTGAACATGTTCATCCTGTTGGTAAAAGAAAATAACAACTTCAAACACTAGATGAAGTGAGAAAATTCCAACACTTCTTGATTTTCCTACCATGAACCCGCAGTCTTGGAGATCAGTAATTGATACATCTGTCCACATGTGGGATTTCAATAACATTGTAGTTTGGGTAAAATAAAGTGACCAAAGTCTTGCAGACCTTCACTGTTATAATATTAAGTTATAAAACTAGTTTGGTAGGAAATCCCTATTCATGTTACTACCACTTCTGACTGAATGACATACTTGCTCCCTAGAGTGGAATGGTTTATCACTGTAGCTTCCACAGAGGACTATGGGAAAGCTCCAATTTGTCATTTACAATCATACTGAGAGAAGAACTAGATTAGTTAGTGTTTGATTTCATTCAACTTTCTTTTCAGATCAAACACTCCTCAGTCATTTTACAAGATTTTTATTCCATGGTTTTCTGGTACATTTCTCTAAATATGGCAGTGGATACTTAGGGAAAAAAAGAAAAAAAAAAAAAAAAAAAAAAAAAAAAAAAAAAAAAAAAAAAAAAAAGAAAAAAAAAAAAAGAAAAAAAGAAAAAAGAAAAAAAGAAAAAAGAAAAAAGAAAAAAGAAAAAAAGAAAAAAAGAAAAAAGAAA
>JAPSGF010000008.1:19012943-19032831 GCA_035772895.1 Perdix hodgsoniae
GGGGGGGGGCACGGGCCTACTGCCCCCCTGTCACGGGCATAGATTGATCTAGTTAAGTGCGTGACAGGCAACCATTGACGTTTATGGTTCTACCTATTTCTCAGCCAGTGAAAATTTGGGAAGTGAAAAACTGAAGTTGGGATCAGGCTTTCAGCAGAGTTGCTCCAAAATCAAATGCCTTATTAAGATTAAAAAACTTTGTAGACTTCTGACTGGATGTTAGTATCTCCTGAATGCCACAGATTGTTGAAATTCACTGAGTCTATAAGCACAACAGACTTTACAAAGTTTGTTGACTAGTGTACAGTTTTTGGAATTGTATCTGCAATCTGTTGGAATATATCAGAAACATAATAATTTAATAGCTTGTTGTTCGATTACTTGGCAAAACTTCATCTTGAACATCTGTGGATTAATCTCTAAGATTTAGTTCCTACAATAGCTCTCTGTTCTTTAAAAATGGTCAAAATAGTCCTTTATTACTAGTCCCTATAGAAGAAATCACAGAATCATAGGGGTTGGAAGGGACCTCCAAAGATCATCGATTCAAACCAATAATACATGAAGAATTTTTCATTTTATTGAACACTACTTCATCCTGTTCCATTTTTAATATTAACAATTAAATGATACCTCTTTCTCTCTACAAAACTAATAAAATCTACTTTTTTTTTTTTTTCCTTTTTCATCTTTCCCATTTGATATTCCAGCTCATGGCTACATATTTTGATTTGCTTTCAAAATACAAGTAACTATCAAAATTACAGAATCAGAATGGCTTGGGTTGGAATCGACCTCAAGGATCTTCAAGTTCCAACCCTGCTTCAGGCAATTTAATAATAGTAATTATTAATAGTAATTAAATAATAATAATAATAATAATAATAATAATAATAATAATAATAATAATAAAGCAGTCTAATAATAATATATAATATATATATATGTTGTATATGTTATATTTAATGGCTGCAAAATAGCAGTTCTAGCCAGGCAAATATTAAGTAACCATTATTAATTGAAAGAATGGTGTACAGTGTAAATTCTTCATGCTGGTACAGTGCAGTACTACTCAACAACTGCTGTCTTATGACTGAGTTGAGTGGACAAATATAATCTATTTTGCACCATAATATTGCCATGCTTGTTGCCCATAATTCAGACCTTCTAGTAGTAAAATATCGAGGAAAGAAAAAAAAAAAAAAAAAAAAGAAGCAGCATTTTTCTATTGTCTCGGAAAAAATGTGGTTCAGTGCACTGGAATGATAAATGGAATTTTTCACAATGAAGATATAAACTTTTATTGTTATCTCATTTAGCCATTACAAGATTATTCTGAAATTCAAGTATTTAGAAAATTTCCTTTATATTTATTTTAAATTTTTGAAATGTGCTTTAGTGTATGCTACAGAAAATAAGTGTGTATAACGTTTCAAATAAAAAAGAAAGTAGATATTATCTGGGTCATTAAGAAACATATTTTAAAAATTCACTTTTTTCTTCATCAGTATGAAGTAGTAAGTGGAGTTTTTCAAGGAGGAAGAATTACTTTAGGGTGTAGATGTAATGATTTTCAAAGGAAAGTACATCCAAACAGCAAATCATTATTCACAGACATCCTCTACCTCTGCTTAATGAAGCTTCTTATTTTCCTCGCATAACTCACAAGTGAGGTATGAATTTTACATCTGAAATAAAAAAAATTCTCTGCCTATTTCTCCTTATTGACTTGTGTGAGTATAAAAAGAGAGTATGAAAAATATCTGGGAAAGGATGTGAAAGAATAAAATTATGACCGTTCTAGAAAACTCACAAGATCTACCATGAAAACTAACTAAAATATGTGCTCATCAACAAAATACTGTTCATCTTTTCAAATGATCCACGGCTTTATTTATTTATTTTTAAAACAACAGATAATAAAAGTATCACATTGAGTTTAATATAATATGTGAAATTTTAAAATCTTGTAATAACTATAATTCATTTTTATTTTGTGTGTAAGCAGATAATGTATGGGAATATTAGTTAGTTGTTGAGTACGTAGAACTGGTCATACTTAATTCCTATGAGTACTTTAACACAATTTCAGTTAAGTTAAAGACCAGGTTTCTTCTCACTTTTGGAAGGTGTTGAGTCTTGCTGCTAAATCTTAGCATCAGTGGGAAAAAAAATAATTAATTATTTAATTCCAAAATAACATCATTAACTTTCCTATTTATTTGAGATGAAAAAATTCAGAGGTCATCTGTGACTGTGATAGCTGATTTTGTTTACTTTGAATTTTAAGAAAATGTAAGTTATAGATTTGTATTTATACCTAGAAGAGAATGTAAGTATAACATTTCAGTAAATTATTATTTAGGGTAAATGGTCTGGAATTTGTTGGGAATATTCACAAGACTCATTAGAAATAGAAGTGCTATGAAAAACATATATGAAGAAATTTTATACAATTTTTTGTTTACCAATTTAATATGAAATAAAATTATATTTGGAAATTTAAAATACTTTTTCTGTGGATCTAAATTTTCCATTTTCAGCTTTGTGTATATATATATATATGTATACATTTTTCAGTTTTTAATTGGTGCGGACATCAAATCCAGTCCACACTACAATGTTTTATTAGGCATCACTGTTCTGAGTGATTCCTTCAAACCCTCAGGTTCACATAATAATATATCTTGAAAAATTCTTCATGCCTATGCACTTAAGATCAGACAAGAACCATTTGTCCTCATGTGCTCCAGCCTATCTTCTAATTATTTTGGTCTAATTTTGTAGGATTAAAGTGCTGAGGAATATCCTGAAATTCTTTCAATCACTTTCTAGAGATGAATATTAAAAACTTTTTTTTTTTAATTTTTTTTTAAATTTAATCTTTAGCATATCCCATGTAATTCTGTTGTGATCAGATGCTGAGATTTAGGAGACTAACACATTTCTCTATACAAGGTAGAATCATAGAATCATAAGATTTCTTGAGTTGGAAGGGACCTTTTAAGGTCATCTAGGGCAGCTCCCCTGCAATGAACATAGACATGCACAGGTGTGCTCAGATTGGGTGCTCAGAGCCCTGTCCAACCTGACCTTGAATGTCTCCAAGAATGGGGAATCTACCACCTCCATGGGTAGTCTATTCCATTTTGTGTCTACATTTAGAAGTTAGACAATGGCATTAACTCAGAGAAAACATAGCACCAAGGCTAGGTAATGACAAATTTAGTGGAAAATGCTGAACAACTCCTTCTGTGGATTCAACTTTGGTCATATTACAAAATTCCTTACTCTGCTTAGTCATCATTAAATAATGGATGTTACATCATGGAATAGAGGAGCAATGAATGTGCTATTACTATTGTTAAATATGGATGGAAGTTCATTTTTTTCCTCATTCATCCAGTGATTTTTTTTTAGTCTTCGTATCATTCTTATCTCAGTTTGCTGGCTGGAGATACTTTGAAGTGGGCACATTACTATAAATTTATAAATTTATAAGGACATAAAAACAGTTAAGATGCTATTGACTTGGATATGGTTATGTGAACAGCATATGAGGAAACTTGAAAAGTAAAAATTATATATGACATCTGTTGTGTGAATATAGGAGATAATGCATGAAGAATCTACCAATTGCAAGAAATCCTTTCCTTCTGATCCTTTCAACTTCTGACACAGAGAGAAATCCAACATATGTTCTTCTGGATAGTAAATTTGGAATGTAAATGGAAGCAGGCAGATTTCTGTAGCATAAGCATTTCATTCTTGTCCTCAGTTTGAAGGTCACCTTTCCATAGAAGCTACAAGCATTTACAAAAATTCTCCTTTATCTTTTAATATAAATCAAGGTTGTCTAAATTACCAAACAAAGTTTTCAGTTACATTTGCAGGTTTGCTTTGATGGTCCTCAGAAAGAAAGAGAAGGAACTGGTAATACTGATTCTTTGTGACTGATGTCCTATTGACAGGGACTTGCAGTTTGCTGAGATTTATTTTTTTCCATTTTCCTAATTTAATAAGATAAAAGCAATTAAATCTAAATATCAAAATGTAAGTATGAAGCACTTAGTCAGGGTGAGGCAAAATGAGGCCTGGGAGGGCTACCCGGGATTTACCAAAGAATCTTTATTACATTACTATGAATGGCTGCAATATTTGCAACAATATTATAAAGTCTATTCAAGAGAAAATCTACTCAAAGGAATGTAGAAATCAATCTAACTTGAAAAAAAGGAACTAAATCCAATCCTACTCTAGCACCTTATTATATCAAGTCTTATTCAGTATAAATTAAAAATGAACTTTAAATTGATGAAAGTCTAAGATTTATTTGACATTAAAAGCATGTACTATGAAAGGAAACGAATCTTAGATCTGCTGCTTATATAAAGAAATTGAGCATGAAGGAGGCATGTTCACATTTAAAATGGTACCTTCTTCTCATCAAAAGTTTGTTTCCAGGTGGAAGGACATCTCTACGAATAAAAATCACAAGTCCTTTTTTTATTGAGTGTATTTATTTCCCTCTTGGGATTGTTTTGCTATCAGTGAATGTGCAGAGTAGCTTTCACAGCTTTCCGATTTGGCACTCAATATAATTAACAAAAACTGCTTTCAAAACTAAGAAGTGGTGTGAAAGGGCATAGAGGAGCATGATTTTCTGTTATATGGGTTTTAGAAACATATATTTGTATATGATTTTTTTTTCTCTAGCTTGCAATTTAACTTTAGTCAAATCTTTTCACTATTTTATGTCAAAATTTCCATGTTATAAGAAGAGCAAGCAGCCATTTTACAGATCTGTGATCTGTATATGAAAAGATCATTTTTGAAATTGAAAGTAAATTGCTATCTCTGGAATTCTGCATTATGATTTGCCTAATATTTGACAGTCCTAACATTCTTGCTTGTTTTGTTCCCCTGGTACTTCTCCAATTTGCAA
Source organism: Perdix hodgsoniae (assembly GCA_035772895.1). Classification (NCBI taxonomy): domain Eukaryota; kingdom Metazoa; phylum Chordata; class Aves; order Galliformes; family Phasianidae; genus Perdix; species Perdix hodgsoniae. The sequence continues at coordinate 19,017,889 of JAPSGF010000008.1, forward strand.
GGAAAAAAAAAGCAACAAAAACAAGCACACGGTATTTGAATCTCAAGTTCTACAAGCAATTGAATATATACTATCTAGAATGATTTATTCCATTTAATGCAAGCCAGGAATCTTGGCATGTCGTTAAATTGTGAGTATAATAATACATATAAAAGTCAAGTCAAAATTGGCTTTCAATTCACCTGCAAATTATATATTAAAAACTTGTTAGCATTCCTCAATTTCCCATTCTTCATTTTTCAATGTAGTGATTTATCACATCTTTTCACACTTCATTTCGGCCAGCAGCTCCTGTGTAGGGGGCGACAGTTTATGTGTTATTGTCTGAGGAATCAGTGGAAGTGAGAGCTGTAAATATGCACTAAATGTTCTGAACATGGACTCCTCTATAGCATCACAAGTATCTCTGTTTATCACTGTTATCATAGGAAGAGGCAAGGACTATCTCATGTTCATGTTCATGAGAAAGTACAAGAAGACATAATATCTAAAAGAGGAGCAGTTTCTGGGGTTGAAAATTTATTCAACTTTTGACAGCATTTCTGAGCTATGTCTCCGACCGCCACCACAGTATATAGATCTGAGATTATATCCCATGGCTAACAGTACTGCCATTTTTGGAGGGAAGAGCTACTGATGTAACCTACTTGAACTTCTGTAAGGTTTTTGATACAGTCCACCATAATGTTTTCACCTCTAAATTGGAGAGACATGGGTACAATTAATAGAATTGGTTAGATTGTCATATCCAAAGCGTTATAGTCAGTAACTCAGTGTCTAAATGGAAAACAGTAATGTGTGGTGTCCCTCAAGGACATAAGCACTTCTGAGTCAGGACCAGTGCAACGCAATATCTTAATTACTGTGGGATTGAGTGCATCCTCAGTAAGTGTGCTGATGAAACCAAGCTGAGTGGTATCATAGACATCCCAGAGAGACCTTGACAGGTTTGAGAGGAGAATGAATCTTGTGGACTTCAACAATGCCAATTTAAAGATTCTGGCATGTAGACTGGAAGAAGTTTCCACTGCCAGTAATGTTTCAGATAACATATTCAGTGCAACTCTGCAGAGGATTTAGAGATACCAGTGGATTAAAAATAGAATATGCACTCTAAGCCCCCACCAAGAAAACAGCCATGTTCTGGGCTACATACAAAGATGAGTGGCCAGCAGGTCAAGAAAATAATTTTCCCCAGCAGGTCAAGAAGATAATTTTCCCTATCTACTCTGCTCTTGTGAGAACTTGCTTGGAGTAATATATACAATTCTGTGTCCACATATGGTAAACAAAGGTGATGACAATACCTCCTAATGAGAAATAAGCACTATGGAGCAACAGAAGGCAACAAAAACTGGCTCACCCGTCTGACAACCAGTGACAGATCAAGAAGAGTGCCGTCTCTATCCATGAGGGTGAGGAGTTGTGGATCCAGGCTCCACCCCTTCTGGTCACTCAGGTGCATTGCTTGCACCTGAGCTCCCTGGGTAAGCCACTCCTTCTCACCTAATGCTCAACCATTGGTTCAGGCTGTGACCTGACAATTCCACTACAGTCCATCAAAACAAAAACACTGATCTGTTAGAGTGCATCCAAAGGAGAGACACAAAAAATGTAACACCTCTACTGTGAAGAAAAGCTGAGAATGTTGGCGTTGTTTACCGTGGAGAAGAGAATCGTTGAATTACAGAATTCATAGCTCATAGAATGGTTTGGGTTGGGACACTTAAGGTTACCTAGTTCCAACCTCCCTGCTAGGCTCCTGCTAGACTAGCTCAAAGTCCCATTCAGCCTGGCCTTGAACACCTCCAGGGAGGGGGCATCCACAACATATTAAGACAACTCGTTCCAGTGTGTCACCCCACTCACAGCAAAGAATTCCTTCCTAATATCTAGTCTAAATCTACCCTTTTCAAGTTTAAAGCCATTTCCCCTCATCCTGTCACTACATACGCTTATAAAAAGTTCCTCCCCAGCTTTTCTGGAGGTACTCTTCAGGTACTGGAAGGCTGCTATAAGGTCTCCTTGAAGCCTTCTCTTCTCTAGGCTGATAGGCCCCATTTCTACCAGCCTGTCCCTCCATGGGAGGGGTTCCAGACCTCTGATAATCTTTGCAGCCCTTCTCTGGACTCATTCCAACAACTCCATGTCAATCTTGTGTTGAAGGCCCCAGAAGTGGACACAATAATCCAGATGGGGTTTCACAAGAGCACAACAGAATACAGAATCATAGAATCATCAGAGTTGGAAAGGACATTTAAAAGTCATCTAGTGCAATTCCCTTGCAAGGAACAAGGAAATTCACAGCTAGATCTGGTTTCTGAGAGTCTAGGCCAGCCTGACCTTGAAAGTCTTCAAGGACAAGGCATCCACCACATCTCTGAGCAACCCATTCCAGTGCCTCACCACTCTCTCTGTAAAAAAATACTTTTTCCTTATATGTGACTTAAATCTACCCTCTTTAAGTTTGAAACCATTTCCCCTTTTTTGCTATCACTACAGACCCTGCTGTCCCCTTTTTTCCTGTAGCTCCCCTTTAAATACTGAAAGTCCAATATCACCTTGGAGCCTTCTCTACTCCAGGCTGAAGATCCCCAGCTCTCTCAGCCTGTCCTCATAGGAGAGTTGTTCCATTCCATGGATCATTTCTGTTGCCCTCTGGATGTTCTCCAACTGGTCCATGTTGTTACTGTGCTGAAGACTCCACATCTGGATCTGGTACTCCAGGTGTGGCCTCACCAGTGCAGTTAGAGCGGGCAGGATCACTTCTCTCAACCTGCTGGCCATGCTTTTTTTGATGCAGCCCAGGACATGGTTGGCCTTCTGGGCTGCAAACACGCATTGCCAGCTCATGTTGATTCTTTCATCAGCTGATATCCCCAAATCCTCCTTATAACTGCTCTCAAGCCATTCTCTGCCAAATCAGTATCTGTGCTTGAGATTGCCCTGAGCAAGGTGTAAGACCTTGAATTTGACCTTGTTTGATTTCATGAAGTTCTCCTGGGTCCACCTCTCAAGCCTGTCCAGGTCCCTCTAGATGGCATCCCTTCCCTCAAGCATGTCAACTGCACCACCCAGCTTGGTATTGTTTGCAGACTTGCTGAGGGTGCACTCAGTCCCACTGTTGCCTACAAAGATGTTAAAATAGTACCGCTCCCAGTGCTCATATTTGAGAAAAAACGCTCATCACCAGTCTCCATTTGGACCCTGAGCCGCTGACCGATAATTTCTGGGTGTGATCATTCAACCAATTCCTTATCCAGTGAGTGGTCCACCCATCAGATACATTTTTCTCCAACTGACTACTAGGATGTCAGGTGGGACAGTGTCAAACGCTTTGCAGAAGTCCAGGTAAATTACATCAGTTGTTCTTCCTTTATCCAATGACAATGTAACTTCATCATAAAAGGCCAACAAATTTGTCAGGCATGACTTGCCCTTGGTGAAGCCACGTTGGTTATCACCAATCACCTCATCTTTATTTTCCATGTGCAAGACCTTCAGGTCTTGCAAGACCTTCCATGTGTAAGACCTTCAGGAGGATCTTCTCCATGACCTTGCCAGACATAGAGCTAAGATTGACTGGCCTGCAGTTCCGTGGATCTTCTTTTTTTCCATCCTTGAAAATGGGGGTAATATTTCCCCTTTTCCAGTCAGTCGGAACTTTACCAGACTGCCATGTTTCAAATATGATGGGTATTGGCTTAACAACTTCATCCGCCAGTTAACTCAGAATGGAAAGATCTTGTTGCACCTTCAGGTTCTTCAGAGGGTCTCAAATATGATCTTCATTTAGAATGGGCAGGTCTTCCTTCTCCCATTTCTCACCTTCGTTTTCTGCAACTTGGGTGGTACAGCTAGAGTCCTTGCCAGTGAACACTGAGGCAAAGAAGTCATTGAGCACCTCAGCTTTCTCTGTATATCATGTGACCATGTCTCCAATTTCCTTCTGGAGAGGGCCCTTATCTTTCCTAGCTGTCATGGTTTTATAAGTTTGGATTGGTATTCCACATTATATCATCATGTAGTGTACTAGGAGTTGAAGAGTTAACACTGCAGTTCTGTGGATTGTCAATAGTTCCAGTTACTGGATCTCAGAAGAAAAAAATGAACTACTGGTCCCAGAAGACTTCATTATTCTGTTTCTGTTTTTCAGTCAGGGGAAGATAAAACTGACTGGGAGTCATGTGACTACCTCTCTCTTTTTGTTTGATTTGCTCTGTATGCTCCTTGGCCATCTTGCATACAGCATTAGAGTAAGGACTTCACTTTCAAACACTCCCTCATTTTTTTATTTATTTGCTTCAGTTTCAATTATACTGTATTGTATTGTGTTGTCTTATGTTCCACTATTATATTTATTAAGTACCCTTGCATATTGCTGCTGTTTTACTCACCTAGGCCCATCTTCCTGCCTTTTCCCTTCCCTCCAACTTCTTTGCCAGGGTGTAAATCTATGGATCCCTTTGCACCCTGGTGGGGATCTAGGCCAAATCAAGCCAAACTGTGACACTACCTTTCCTTTTGTTATTCCTCCCCAGGTGCAAGACTCTTCATTTTCTCTTGCTAAACCTCACAGGTTCCTGTAGAATATTGATATACCTGTAGAATTCCTTCTTGTTCCCCTTTACATCTCTGACTAGATTTAATTATATCTGGATTTTAGCTTCCCTAACTTGATCCAAACTCGTTCCTCTTCCCACTTCCTACAGGCTTTCTTTTTGATCTGGGGAGATATTATTTTTGCCCTTCAGGAAGTAAAGATGGATTATAAGAAAGATATAGAAATATATTTTATAAGGGCTTTAGAGGCAGGAAAATCAAAAGGTAACTGTTTTAAACTGAGAGAGGGTAGATTTAGATTGGATATAGGGAACAAATTTTTCATAATGAGAATGTTGAGGAACAGGAAGTTTGCCCAGAAAAGCTGCAGATGTTCCTCTGCTGGAAATGGTCAAGGCCAAGCTGCATGTGGCTTTGAGCAACCTGATCTACTGAAAGATGTCCCTGTCCATAGCAGGGATAAGTGGAACCAGATGCTCATTAAATTCTTTCCCAACCCAAACCATTCTATAACTATGGTACTATGATTCTGTGGTTCTGTAAATATTCATCTGCCGTTTTGCACCTTGACACTTCACTCATCTCAGTGTCATTGGTACATGATCTAACACAGAATCACGGAATTATTAAGTTTGGGAAAGACCACTGAGTTCATCAAGTCCAGCCATCTGCCTATCCACCACCATGGCCACTAAATCTCAGTGCTACATCTACAGCTTTCTTGAACATTTCCATGAACAGTGACTCCACCACTTCCCTGGCCAGTCTGTTCCAATACATTACCACTCTTTCTGAGAAGAAATTTCTCCTAACAACCAACTTGGACCTCCTAGAGAAACCTGAGGCCATTACCTTTTGTCCTATTGCTAGTTGCCTGGGTTAGCAGAGAATTACGTAAAATTTGTTTTAAACTAAGAAAATTACATCAAGTTTGTTGTTCCTCAGGAAGGTTGCATATTGAAGAGATTTATGTCAGAAAAAAAAAAAAGGTCTTGGAACAGAAATGCTCGTGAGATTTTTTGTAACACTAGATTAGTGTGAAGAAGTCAGCTAACAAGAAGATAACTTCTGCTTCTCTTGACAGTTTAAAGTGAGAGATGTTTCCTGTGTTTATCTAGATCAGACAACAAAAAGATTAAAGCCAGGGAGAAATATATGAAAGTGCTAGAACATAGTTTTAACTGATGGACATCAAGGACAAATTTTACAGATGTGATTAGAAGAGAAGGTTAAGTTTTATCCTATGCGATTAAGGAAAACAGAGGGTAATATATAATATTTTATTCAACTATGAAAAACCAGGTAGATAACTGCAAATACAGAAGAGAATTGTGCAGCCTGGATCTGTGACTCACTGTTGTAGGATAATTTTCTATTAATTTTGTTGTCCTGTATAAAATCACATTTGGCTAAGTTCAAGAAAAGAAAGGGATGAGGTAATATAAAACCTTTGACCAAATATTACTATATTTCCTTTCTTCTTTTCACATTGTAAAGTTTTCCGTAAGCTCTCTGTACATGTACATAGTGTGTAATGAAAATATTAATAAAAATGTTATCGATAATACAAAAATAAGTAAATAAGTAATATTTTTTAAAAAAATAATAAAAGCTTGAAGTGCTTTTTGTAAAATCATTAAAAAAAATCAAGTTGTGGAAAAAAAATTAAATTCTGCATTCTGTGGATTTAAAACTGTGATATGTCTACAAATCAGAATTTATTCAAAGAGTTCATTATTTCTAGAGAATATTTTAGAACATCTTCTGAAATATAATTTACAAAATTTCATTTGACTCTGTGATTTAAAAATATGCAAGGTTACCTCTTCTCCTGTTTTTCTAATTTAAAGAGCAAGATTTAAAAATAGACTGAGTTCTTGCAGGTCACACTATAGGTGGGGTGATTGTTGATGGTTGGCAATAAATCTCTTCAAAAGAGGGTTTATAATATAATTATTAAAGCAAAATGAACTGTAACACCAGAACAACAGTTTTATCACAACAACCTCATCATAATAGAAGTAATAAAAGTAAGTCAATATCTCTTTAATTCCTATCTTTAACTGAGATTATTTTGCAATAAAGACATAGACTCTATTTTAGTAAAGTGAACTAAACTAGCATTTATAAATAATATTGATATACTGTAGACATGTTCCTATTGCATAAAAATAAAATAAAATGAATTTTTCTGCCAAAGTATAGAAAAACAATCGTATGAGGTGTAAGAAAAAATGACTATCAGAACACTTATCTATTGATTCTTGTGATTAAAATCTCTGTCTGATGATCTACATGGTTAAAAAAGAAGCATAACATTAAAAAAAAAAAAAGATAGGATTTTTTTTTTTAATTAAAACATAAATTCTATTTTTTAAGCAAAGATTGAAACTTTAGCAAGTATGTATATAGACCACATCCTCTAATTTGTTCTAGTGAGAAATAAAATACGATTACTCGCTCAAAATTGGTTTAGGCACAGAATCACAGAATCTCAGGCATCGCCATAATAAAAATATATATTTTATTTCCTTGCTGTAACCAGAAAACCAATGAGGTTTGTATAGAGAACAAAATAAAAGCAGCAGTATAGTATGTTGCATTGCCAAAAATACAACAAAAAAAGGTTGAACTGTGAAGGTCATGTAATGTGATGCAACTTGGTTTTAAAATACATCTCTTTGAAAAAGTATGTTTAGAAAAATTGTTTGAAATGGAAAGCAGCAGTCAATCTAGAACTATATATCTGAAACAAGGGAAAAAAGAGCAGGACTGTACTAACACTTCCTTTTTCTTGAGCTGCTTTCCTTTGAGGGCACAACTGTTTGGTTGTTGGAAAGAAGTGTATTTAAAACTTGGACAGAGTCCTGTATCATTGTCTGGACTATTTATAAAATTTATTTCCATTTACTGTTGCTTTTAAGACCCGTGGTGAAAATAAATTAAAAGTACTTCTGAGATAAATATTCTCCTAAGTCAGAAAATGAAGAGCGTTGTGATACTGCAAGCATGTTGTCACGTAGTTCTTATGAAAAGTTAAAAAAATGTTAGTCCTTTATTATTGTATGAGCTTTTTTTTCTGGATGTTTCTTTGTCAAAAAAAGATGATTGTCTGTTACGCTAGCTAAGAAACCCAAACTCAAATGATCCTAGTTAATCTGACATAATTAAATGGGTGACAGAAAGCATATATATGTGCTCCACGTACAGGTATATGTAAAATATAGAAGTAATCAAAACACAAGTCTTTATGTGGGTGTAAGAGTAAATCTAGTTGTAAAAAACATCTTCAAATAAATGCAGATCAGCATAAAAACCCAAGACAAAACACTAAACATAGCTAATTACAAAATGCACTTTGATGTATATTGCATATATATTTATTTTGAAATCTTCTGTTTGTTATATCTCCACAATGGATAAATGCAGCAATTTCTATGACAATTATTGTTGATCATTATAAGCAGCATGATGTCATTCCAATAACATCATTTAGACTTATTTCATTCCCGTATTATTTTGAATTCTTTAGAAAGTACAAAATCTACTTATCTCTGACATTCACAGCACAGTATTTTCTCTTGCAACTGAACAAGCAACATATTACATAGGTCAAAATAAAATCTTTTTTTGAGAATTTCTACCTGTTAAGCAATTTAATTTGAAGACAAAAGCTGCACAGCCCCAATATGTTCAATTTCTACAACCCAGATCCAATTTACTTAATTTCTACAATCATAGTGACTGGCAGTTCTAAATAAACACTATTAATAAATCATTAATCTGTAACTAGGCTCTTTCTGGAATGTTTTCAGATGCCTGGAAATCTTGCTGGAATTCTATCATACTCACAATTACATGCATATGAGGAGAGCAATATTTGAGTCTGCTAAATTAAAGCAAAACAGCAACACATTGTTTTTGAGACTTCAAATCTTAACATGTTAAATAAAGAATTAGCTGCTGATTCAGCTTGTTAATGGGCACCTGTGGCAGCAGAACAAGAAAGAATTTGTACAAGTTATCAGAAATAAAAGATGGGGAAAAAAAATGAAAGCGATGAAAATGAACAGGGAACCTGATAAGAACATAAAGAGTATGTATGTTACTAATAGTTGCCCATTGCAGTAGCAGCAAATGGGATCAACTTATTAGATAACCTTAAATTTCCTCATGGATCAGGTATTCTGTTTTTCTTTGTTGTTTGTTTGTTTGTTTGTTTGTTTGCTTGTTAAATTTTGTTGCCAAATATGAACCGGGAAATAAACTCATTGAAGCCTTTCCTGTCAACCATCACCTTCCTTATGTGATGGTTTGAAAGACTGAGTCTTTTTGAGAGAGTTTACTAAATCTCAAGGTGCTGATGATGGAAAGTATTAGCACCTGCTTTTCTTGCCTACAAGATGCTTTATGCTTGGTCTTGACAACATTTGATGAACATCCTCTTCACTGGAAAGTGACAATTGACTAGGAATCTGCCTGCAACTTCAATTTAATTCCAAAAGAGGAAGAAAATGAAACTAATATGTTGGTTACTGCTTCAGCCATAGCCAGGAGTCTAAAGGAGACCTGTTACCAGTATTAACCTAGCAGAAAAGTAGTTAGCTTTGCTGACAGGTGGAAGCCTGGAGCAACCTGCCTATACAATCAGCTATTCTTCTCATGTAATCTCATATATCTGTAAATCTCTCCATTTATTGGTTTTCTGTTCTCTCTCATTTACCCCTTTCCTTGCCTTTACTGTACAAAAATATAAAAATTGTGTTTTACCCCACAGAAGTTCTCCCAACCCTTTTTTTTTTTTTTTTTTTTTTTTTTTTGAAGCTCCTGCTCACATTTTGGTGTAACATAAATCTACAAAAAGCAGCCACTGCCTGATGGTTCCCTGCATGCCTCCTTTGTTTGGATTGATTGAGCACTGTCCTATTTTTCACTTTAAGGTCACTGGGCCTAAGTAGATACAATTAAAGCGATATTACTCTGCAATTGTTTATGAATATTTTCTGTTGATACAGTCACCAAGGTTAAGTTGGATGTTTATCAAATTATTTCTGATTGCCAGCAGAAACAGGTGTGACAGAAAGCAAATTTAAGACAAATCTCATCCAGCTATTAAATATAAATTGTTAAGGGAAAAACCTGAGCCAAACCAACCAATCATCAAAACAACAACAACAACAAGTAATAAAAAAGACATGAATGTCAAAATAGCTAAAAACATATAAAAAGGTCATCTCAGCTGGTGAAGACAGGCTTCAACAGATTGCACTAGAAAACCACATTTACCAAGCAATGTGGATTAGTGATCTTCAGGAAATTAATCTATTGCTTTAAAATTCCTTTCCTCTGGAATTTATTTCCTACTTAGGGGGACAAAAAAGAAGAGCGTACGGAACCCCTGACATGGCCCTAGATACTAACTGAATTGTGAAATTCCACCCTAAAAAAACCTCCCATTGTTTCTTAATTCATGCCAGCCCACGAGGAATCTGTATGTGCCCTGATAAGCCATGAACTTGAAAACCAGGAAGGATAAGCGATATTGAGCTTCATGACCAGGGAAAATATGAGCAAAAACAGCATCACTGCAAAAACAAACTGAATGGTGTTCAATACAGTGTGATTTCACTGACACATTTGTCACACGCCTCTTGTAGTTTTAAGGTATGCATTTCTGAAAAAGAAAATATTTTGTGTTTTTTTTTTTTTTATATATATCCATAATTTTCAATTACGAATTTTCAATTATGGAACACCTTTTTTTAATATGTATACAAAGGCAACAATATTTTCTTTGAGTCACTTGAATTACTATTTAGGTCTGCCCGAATGTATACTATCCTTGCCACACTTACTCTTTACAATGACAATAATAGTAACTGTCACAACAAAATCAAAACGTTATCAGTTCGTCACCTAGATATGTATACAAAGTGCCTATTTCTAGTAGAGCAATTAGCTCAGATAGAAATGAGAGAACATCAGTTTCTGCAAAGTGTGTTAGGAAATGCTCAGATCACTGTGCTATTATTTTCATAAACAACAACAAACAAACAAACAAAAACAAACAAAAAAACAACTGTATTTTGGGGAAAAAAAAGAAAATATACTAATCTTTTTTATTCTCTAATTACTATATTTTGGGAGGAAAATGGAATTTACTGATTAAAACATTGTCACAATAAATAAAAGCGTGAGTGTGATAAAATTTTCAACACAAAAACTGTTCTCTTTTTCTTTGTGAGAACACTACTTTTCATTTTGACGGTCTTTTAAATTGAATGAATTACTGTCCACAGAAATGATTGGGCAGGGAATTCATAATTAGTTTAAGCTGCAGAAAGGGATGTCTGTGAAAACGCAATACAACAAAATAATGGGACAACAAATTAGACATGTCATATCTTAATAAACAATCATGCCTAATTATGAAATAATCTGGACTTACTTGCCAAGTGCAAAACATTCCATCTTAACTGTTGTTCCCCTTGCTGCTGTAACTGTATAAGGAAAATGAACTTCAATTTTTGGTTCATATTCCCCCATCACACCTGGAAAATAAGAAATGTTTAAAATGAAATATCACCAGTTTTCCATATATTGACATATCATATATATATCAGAAAAAATGCTGCAGCTTACTTTTTGATGTCCCTCATGCCCAACAGTAAAGCTAATAACTGACATAAATAGTCCAATTTATAGAATCACAGAATCATATAGTAGCTTGGGTTGGAAAGGACAGTACAGAAATATAAGATGGAAAAATCATCCAGTTCCAATGCCTGCCATAGGCTGGTTGCCCCCCACCAGCTCAGACTGCCCAGACCCCATTCAACCTGGCTTTGAGAACCTCCAGGGATGGGGTACCACAGCTCTCTGGGCAGTCTGTGACAATGCCTCATCTGATATGTTCGGTTCAGATCCAGTATATATTTTAAAATGCTCGTCAGGGCCACTAGCAACACTACAATAAGTTTTGAGAAAAAGGATTAATTTCCTCAGACATATATTAATATTTACATTTTGAAAGATTAATGTAGGATGAGAATTTTCCTAGACCAAAGCTTTATTTAACAGTGCGATGATAATTACAAAATGAAACCTATGTATCATATCATCTTGCACTCAACCAAGGGCCTTCCAAGTTCAGGAAAAAAAAAACCTCTAATGAATTTGTGTAAAACCATTTGTGTACAGAGACACAAATACAGACATGCAGAGTGACAAAAAGTTCAATTATTTAATTTTCAACAGCCTTTTTAATTTTAGAAATGATTAATCAGGACAACACACTTTACACATGTTAAACAAAACTAGGAAATCATTTTTGGATATGAAAGATGTAAACATTGACATCAGCAGATATATCTGGAATTTAGTATGGAGTGACTGACAGCAGGATTGCAAGAATTAGAAATGAATAGGAGAAGGAGACAGTTTACATAAGGCAAGGTACGTAGTTTGTTTTTGATGTGACTGAGAAAAATGTCACAGTGTGAATGAAAGAATATGCTAACAACTGTGCTTGGTTAGAAAGAGGATGAGCTGGCAGGGTAAGCAGTAAAAACCTACATTAAAAAGAATGAAAATTAGATTTGTGGATTAGAAAACTGGATAGAGTCTGAGTTGTGGATACACTAGGAGCAAGACAAATCTGGTCTGAATATATAAAAATCATTCAAGATTTTCCAAAGAAATTCCAGTGTAGAAACAAACAAGACTTTAAGAGAAAAATAAATGAGAAGGAGATCTCTTAGGCAAGAAAAAGTAAAGGAAGAACCATAAGAATGCACATGAAAGCAATATAATATAGAATTTGCAACTGAGAGAAGACCAGCTTGAGAGAGAGGCAAGAAACTAACCTACAAGCTATAAGAATAAAAAGAAAAAAAGCTGAATAGTGAACTGTGTAATTATAGTCCTTCAAATGTTCCTTATGAAACTGAGGGTTTTCCATCAAGTCTGTGCTCTATTAGTGCTGTCATCCCACAGGCTCCCACAGGTTACTTTTGTGAGGGCTTTTTTCAGAAATGTTGGATCTGTTCTCTCATTTACCAGTTCAAGACAACAATGAACTTCTACAAATTGGTACATATTTCTGCATTACATGATTTAAAAAGCCCTCAATTTTCCTCTTGAAAAGTTCTGTTAAATCTTGTCATGATTTCTCAAATCAGTATAGAATTATTAGTGAAAATCATCAAGAATAACATTCAACTAGTATACAACTAAGTGGTTATAGTATTTATCTGTGTACTGGGACATGCAGATTTCCTTGTTTCATTAGTTACTATTAAGTGCCTTTTTCATTCATTGAGTGAAGAGTATTTTTTTTTTTTTTTTTTTTTTTTTGCCCAAGTGGAAAAACTAACAAACAACAGAGATTTTATAGCTAGGAAGCATCAGGATGAGCCTGTAATCTCCCATTAAAGACTTCACCTTCTGTTTTCTGAAAATATATTTTAGATAAGCTTTCTCTTGTTTTCATACAAAAAAGACTGCTTACAGGGGTTGATGGTAGGACAAGGGGGAATGGTCTTAAACTGAGACGGGGAGGTTTAGGTTAGATATTAGGAGGAAGTTTTACACAGAGAGGGTGGTGACACACTGGAACAGGTTGCTTAAGGAGGTTGTGGATGCCCCATCCCTGAAGGCATTCAAGGCCAGGCTGGATGTGGCTCTGGGCAGCCTGGTCTGGTGGTTGGCAACCCTGCACATAGCAGGAAGGTTGAAACTAGCTGATCTTTGAAGTTTTTTTCAACCTGGCTACTCTATGATTCTATGATATGATTTTATGAAATAACAAAACCTTTCTTTCCATCTGAAAATGCAAATACATCCAAATGTACAAGGATTTAAACATGTCTTTAAAAACTAAGTTAGTTCAGCTGGATAATTTAAATGTATCAAATCAAAACAATGTTATTTCATAAATAACATGGATCTAAATACTGGTAGATTTCATTAAAAAAAAAAAAGCAAACACATTGTTATGCAAGTATTAGATACAGTAACAATTATGACCTATTTTCCTAAAAATCTTGATTAAATCAATTGTTTGACAAAATTTAATAAACTCCTAAAGAAATACTCAGCCTTGTACAAGAAGGCAAATTCTGAGCCATGTAATTAAAGGTCAAAAGATTTTGATATATGTATTTTCTTTTGAAGACAAAAAAGGAAATTAAACTTTGTACCCTGGGTATTCAAATAGAGTCAGGATATCAGCCAAATTTAGTCAATTAACATTTTCTCGATCCTGAACTGAAATCATTCCTACCCTAATCTGTCATTAAAAAATTGTCCCCACTGTCTCATACTATAGCAATAAATTTCATCATTTAATTATGCTCCTGGTAATTTAACAATTTATTTCCTTTTTCTTGTCCTTTTCTTCTTCTTCTTCTTTTTTTAAATATGTATATATGTATATATATATATATGTATATACATATACATGTATATGAATGACTGCGGGGTGGCTTAATAAGTGCCTGGCATGACAAAAGCTGCTGATAGGACCCACCTAAGTCACAGGAGAAAGTCAGAATTCTGGCCCAGGATCTCTCTAGGGTCGCTGTCAGGGATTTAAACTAGGTTTGAAGGGGGAAGGTGTTGATAGCAAACCTGACCATGATATGGTGCAGGACTGTATAGCAAAGTTAGAGGGACAAAGTGTTAGCAGGGGCAGACAACCTACTGCATCTTATGATGAATATTAGCACTTTAAACTAGATTTGATGGAAGGCCAACAATATGCTGGGTTCCCCCAACTCAAGTACTGAGAACAGATTTGGGACCCCCTGTACAGGATGGATGCGGAGCTCTTGGGTCACAGAATCACACAGAATCACAGAATGGCCAGGGTTGGAAGGGACCTCAAGGATCACGAATCTCCAACCCCCCTGCCACATGCAGGGCCACCAACCTCCACATTTAAGGCTAGACCAGACTGACCAGGGCCCCATGCAATCTGGCCTTGAACACCTCCAGGGATGGGGCATCCACAACCTCTGTGGGCAGCCTGTTCCAGTACCTCACCACTCCCTATGAAAAGAATTTCCCCCTGACGTCCAACCTAAATCTCCTCAACTTATAACCATTTCCCCTTGTTCTGCTTTTATCTACCATTTAAAAGAGTTGATTCCCCTCCTGTTTGTAGGCTCTCATTAGGTACTGAAAGGCTGCAGTAAGGTCACCCCGCAGCCTTCTTTTCTCCAGGCTGAACAAGCCCAGCTCCTTCAGCCTGTCTTCATAGGGGAGGTGCTCCAGTCCCCTGATCATCTTTGTGGCCCTTCTCTGGACCCTCTCCAACAGCTCTCTGCCTTTTTTTGTACTGGGGGCTCCACACTGGGACACAGTACTCCAGATGGGGCC
>JAPSGF010000008.1:19032841-19068444 GCA_035772895.1 Perdix hodgsoniae
TTTGTACTGGGGGCTCCACACTGGGACACAGTACTCCAGATGGGGCCTCACAAGAGCAGAGTAGAAGGGAACAATCTCCTCCCTGTCCCTGCTGGCCACCCCTCTTGTGATGGAGCCCAGGATACCATTTGCCTTCCGAGCCGCAAGGGCACACTGCTGGCTCATGTTAAGTTTTTCATCTATCAGGACCCCCAGGTCCATCTCTGCAGGGCTGCTATCAAGGACCGCTCCCTCCAGGCTGTATGGATGCCTGGGATTCCTCCGGCCCAAGTGCAAAACTCTGCACATTGCTGTGTTGAACCTCACCAGGTTCACCCAGGCCCACCTTTCTAGCCTCTCAAGGTACCTCTGAATGGCATTCCTTCCTTCAACTGTGTCGACCGCACCACTCAGCTTGGTGTTGTCAGCAAACTTGCTGAGGGTGCACTTGATTCCATCATCGATGTCATTGATAAAGATGTTAAAGAGCACCAGCCCCAAGACAGACCCCTGGGGGATGCTGCTCGTTACCAGCCTCCACTTGGACATGGAGCCATTGGTGACCACCCTCTGTTTGCAGCCTTTCAACCAGTTTCTTATCTATCAAGTGGTCCACCCATCAAATCCACATTCCTCCAGTTTAGAGATAAGGATGTGGTGGGGGACCATATCAAAGGCCTTGCTCAAGTCCAGGTAAATGTTATTGGTCACCTTTCCCTTGTCCACTGATGCCGTCACTCCATCATAGAAGGCCACCAGATAGGTGAAGCGTGACCTTCCTCCGGTGAAGCCGTGCTGGTTGTCTCAGATCACATGCCCATTCCTCATGTGATCAAGCATGTCATCCAGGATGATCTGTTTCATGGTCTTCCCAGGCACAGAGGTAAGACTCACCTGCCTGTAGTTCCCTGGATCCTCCCTGCTCCCTTTCTTATTAATAGGAGTAACGCAACCCTTCCTCGAGTCGTTCAGGACCTCCATCCATGACCTGACAGCCACGACTTTTCAAATATGATGGAGAGTGATTCAGCAACCACCATCAGCCAGCTCCTTCAGAACCTTGGAATGCAGGTTTATGGGAACTGCTGAGTCATGGCCTGAACCTCTGATTGATCACCTGAGGAGAGCAATGAGTCAGCCATGGGAGCACAGGTGAAGGCAATTCATCTGTGCTGCTGGAAGGGGTGGAGTCTGGCTCCACCGCTCTTAGACCCATTTAAGAGCTGACTACCAGTAGGTAAGGATTTTTTTTGGTATCTAGTTTGCTGGAGTTTCCTAAGTGAGTCTAGGATGAGGGAAGTGTTCTATCTATTCTCTTTGTATTGCTTTGCTTGACTCTTGTTTATTTCGTAGTTATAACATCTTAATTTTTTCTGGTTATACACTGTTATGATATTCTTTGATTGTACAGCACCCCGTTTGGCCCCATAGAGTTGTACACTTTCAATCTCATGGGGCAGTCTCCGACTTGCTCTGTCCTCACAGAAGGGGGGGATTTATTGCACCAGTCCCCTATCAGAGGCTTAGGGATGCAGGGCTCAGGGATGTGAGTACCAGGATCCTGGCTGACAGTGGAGACTGAGGCAAAGAACTCATTCAATACCTCAGCATTCTTTTCATCTGATGAAGCCAGATCTCCTTTTACATTTATCAGAGGAGGTACACTTGCTTTGGCCTGTCTCCTCTGGCCAATGTTCTTTTACAAAGTCTTCCTATTGTTTTTCACATCCCTCACCAAGTTCAGTTCCATCTGCACCTTGGCTTTCCTGATCCCACATTTGCATGTCCAGGTAGCATCCCATTCAGCACGTTCTTAGATATAATTTGGAAGTTATGTCCATACTTTATGCACAGACTTCAGTGGAAATACCTTTATCCCAGAAAAACTCTGAAATTTCCAATGTATGCTATGCAGAACAATCAGAAACAACTACAGTTAGCTTGACATTTGGTGACTCAAGAGATCTTGATGAGAGAAATAGATTTATGGTATCACAGAAGTGATTTTACAAAAAGTTGTTAAAAGAACTACTTCAATTACGGGAAAATGCATGTACCTTGATGTCGATCCATTGAACAAATCCCTCTACTTCTAAATTTTAAGCTATGGTAGGGAAGAAAAAACACACTGGTTTTCATGTTCTGGAACTGTGTTCTGTGTTTGCATTCCAGAAAAATTAAAATTTAGGGTTCTTAAATCACAGGATTGCATATGAAGGAGTCCCGGTCACAGGAATGTTATACCGTGTTTGTTTGTTTCTTTTTTTTTTCCCCATCAGTAGCATGCATAAGTGAATATTCTCATAATTATGACACTTAAAAACAACTAATAGATGATGGAGAGTCGAAATTCTATATGATTGCTATTTTTACTGTTATTCATAGTATAAGCACACACTAAAATTCTAGAACAGCAAATAGTTATGTATCACAAGTACCACAGCTGTTCATTATAGGTGTAGGTGTAAATTACATGAAAGGCCTCACATTTATGTATAATCTAAAATCCCACTTTTATGGAATGGTAAATTGATGAGTGAATGTCAAACCAGGAAGATGCGAAAAACTAAGAAGATATTAATTCAATTTGTATACAGATTGCTACAGCTAGTAAACTCAAGCTTGTATTTTCCTGCAATAATTTGCTAAAAGATTTTAGAACTAGTATTGTTTGATTAAGCATAGAGCACAACTTTCACTGCATTAACTTTTCAATAGGACATTAAATTCCAGAGATGCATCTCAAGTCTGACAGATAAATAATGATGACTTTGGGAACATTTTTAAAGCTAAATGTGAGTTCTGCCAAAAGCTAAATAAAGAAAGCTATGACTGTAAAATTGTGAAGTAATGATTCTAGAGACGAGCCATCTGAAGTCAACTCTTTTTGAGAAAAAAACTTGCCTAAAGCTGAGTAAAAGTTTTCTCCATGCTCTACTCACTTTGCTCTCAATACCAAAAGAAAAAATTAAGGTGAAATAAGAAACTGCAGTATACGGAAGTATAGAGTATTGTAAAAAATATATATGCTGAGAACATTTTTTATTTTTATGGACATTTTTCTTATGTTTAATATGACACTATGTTGAAATCACAAAGATGATTCAGAGCCCCTCCTGGAAATTGTAGTTGACTGCCAACACACACAAAAAAAACAAACTTTTGTTCATAGACTATTCATCAAAGCACACAGTAACACAGAGGAATAAAAAGAACTTATGAATTATAGAGGCAGTTTTAAGCTGGCATTCTTCTGTGAATGAAAGAATTTGGGCTGGGTAAGTCATCCTCTAGCAAGTTCTGTTATATGCAAAATCTTGAAGTGGAGATTATTTAAATCATTTTGGTAGCAGGAAAGCTGGTGTTTTCTTTTATGAATGACTGGCCTTGTTTACAAAAGTATGTTTCTGAGGAGTTCTGTGTCTGTTCTCTGAAGGTCATTAGGAATGCCTTTCAAATACCCCAGTTGTTTCTGTTTTATAAAGGACTTTTCAGTGAGCTATGTAAGTGAAAATCTAGGTCGTTTGGTGATGAAGTAGTGAGAAAAGCACATCTATCTCCTGCCAAAAAGAATTTATTGTATTGTATGGTGTGAAATTTTCTTTGCTATCATTTCTTAAACAATTTAGTAGATCTATTTTCTCTGTTTCATAACACTAATTCCTAAACTGTCACAATGTTACATATTTCTCATAACAGGTTAAGATGGAACACAAGCATCTCAGCAGTTTTTGTTAGTGCTTTGTGATGTTTCTGGACACATCATTCTGGTGCAAAAAAATGCTAGTTATTTGGCAGTGCTGAAGTCTTTCCATCATTGAGGTGCAGTGAGAAATAAGCCTAAGTATTTTAACAAGAGCTTTTGCCAAGGCCTTCGGGTATCACTAAGTATTCACTCCTTTATTTGTTAACATATGATTGTTTCCCAGATTTATTTCATGCCTTCTCTTCTGAGAAATGCTTCTTTTTTCCTTTAAACGTGTGAAGACACAATAAGAGTTGCTACAGAAATTCTCTTAAATGTACCTAGAACCTAAATGTAGAGCTCATATAATGACTCATTGCTGCATCTTCAAGGGCAAAGCACGCAAATGCACTTTTCACGACTGCACTTTTGTCCAGTTACAGTGTTTGCAAAAGAAAGAAGTCTGATTTATGTATTCTTTTTGCTATATGGTAAGAGATACTAATTTATCTCTGGTGTCCTGTTGGGAAAATATATTTCTCTTACATTTGATGTTTCCCTTGATTGCCCCAGTCCCATAAGTTGGCACTACCTAGTGAATAAATAGTACTGATAACAGCCGAAGTCTGATGTAATCTGGGATTTAGGAATTGTGAAGAAGCTGATTATTCTCTTTCTAAATTATAGAAAACAAACAACAATTGTAAAAAAGAAAGCAAACAAACAAACCCACAAACAAACTCAACCTCTACTACCAACCAAAAATAACAAACAATTCACTCCAGATTAGGGGCTGAATTTGCTGTGCATAAATATGAACCATGAAGTTTGCATGATAGCTTCTTTACCATTCAGAAATACTCAGTTAAAAAAATATATATATATCAGGAAAAAAAGATAGATTAAAAAAAAACAAAACAAAACATAAATAAGATAGATCTCTCCTGTTGAAAATACAAAACCTTATTTCATCTCAAGTCCATTTTTAACCACCATCACCACACTTGATATTTGGATAGTCAGTGTACCAACTACAGAATAAGGGTGCAACTTGTTGCATTTTCTAATGATGTAATACAACTCACATTTCACATAAAACATTTAAGGCTCTTTGTAGCTATAATGAATAACTGTGGGTTGATCCTCCTGCCTCCCGCCACAACCAGATAAATAATTTTAGTGCATTTCTTTCTGCTGCTATGACTTATTATAATTGCTCATGAATCCTCCAAGAAAATATTTAATGAAGGTAATTTGTTTATTACTTTGTAATGCCCTCTGCATCATACTTTGTAATGCCCTCATGCAATGTCTGAACTGCAGTCAGACATTGAAACATATAAAGGTTGATAAAATATCTTTCCCACACATATGATCTGTAAAAAGACAACACTTCATACAATAAAAAAGATGGCCTTTTTTTTCAGAGAAGAAGAAAGATCAGTTAGTATGTGTAATTGATTTTCATTGGTATGATTTAAAAAAAAAAAAAAATCCATGCCAGAAACATTTAAAATATAAGGTTCAGAAAGACCTATATACAAATATAATCCTTTCTGTGCTGAGAATGTGAGTAGTTTTTACAATACTAATGTTTTTCAAAGACCTTTTCCTTTTCCTAACTTCCCCTCCAAAACATTATTTTCAGAATTCAACAGTTGAACAAATGAGGTTTGAGGCATTTAAGCTGCTTATGAAAAATTTAGTATATCTTTTCAAAGTTGATGTCTATAGTTTAAAGTTAAAAAAAGGCTTTCTGATGCCTGCATAAGAGGAATCTGCAGTGGGGAAATGGTTCAGAACATTTACTTCAGCTATTCAGATTTAAGAAAAATTAGAGGAGAAAAGCAGAATGATTCAGAAGTACCATAAGCACTACTCATCTGCAGATGAGTGCCTCACTACCTTTGGTAAGCAGGAAAGTTAAGTGCTGAACAACTTTATACTTGGCTTTCACCCCTGAAGTTTTCTGGGTCGCATAACTGTTTATAATTCATAACTCAGTCACACGATTGGACTTGTCTGGGGTTTTACTCAGTATGTATCTGAGAGTAAAGATGGGAAGCATGTATAAATTCTAATAAGTAGCATTCACATGTTGATTCACAGGCCACCATTTCTCTTTCAGAACTGTACATATGACATTTTTCTAAATGTATATCTACATGGACAATTTTGATAAGTACAGGTAAGTGCTTCTCACTGATTTATTTTTATTTTTGACTACACTAAATAGATAATGGATGGATTAATGGAATCTAGTCATTCTAAGCCCTTCAAAACAAATGAGCCCAAGTCTTAGTCTGTGACCAAAATTCCAGATTTCTTACGTATGATATGAACAAAGAAGAGAGAATCAACTCTTGCCAATTGTCTGGTATGTCTGAACTTCAGCAATGAAGTAAAAAATTTTAAACAAGGCTACTGAACAATAGCAGTGACAGAAAGATCTCAGAAATTGAGACCAAATGGCTACAACTTTCTCTCATAACTTTGTCTCTTTCCATACCAGTGGGTTGACTGATACTGAGTCCTAAAGAAGCTTGGAATTCAGCAAGGCCAAATTGAGATAAACTGTTCATACGTATTATCTGTATCATTGTTTCCATTATTTCTTAGTCTTACTAAATTTTTATCCCTACAGTTGTTATCGGAAGACTTGCTTAATTTTCAAACAGGAAAAATACCATGAAAATTAATGCTTCAATAAACTTAAGAATGAAGTTAAATTTTCCAGTTACGTATTCTCTGCTGTAGGGTAATAACACCAACACAACAGGAAGTGCTTTAGCTTGCTAATTAAGTAATCAGTGGTGATTTTAACAATATTGGAACATAGCATGAAAACAGAGGAGATAAAAGGGAGCAAGCAAATAGTCAGAATTAATGGAATTATAAAAGATGTCACAGAGATCAAAAAGAAAGCATTGTTTGACTGTCACTTCTCTGGAAAATGTATTTTGCCATCAGAAAAGGCTGCACAGTGGTTTGGATTCAGCCGATTTCCTTCTGAATGTCTGAATGTATTATGCTTATACCCACCCAGTCATTTTTCCCCTTGATAAGTCCAAGAAATTGTCTTTAATGTATCTACTGCTAAATTCTAACTGTTTTCAGTTCTGTTTGTGTTGGACAGGCAAAAGGAACATAAGCACATCTAGGTATATATTTCAAAACATTTTATTCTGCCTTTGTTCTGCCTTTGAGAAGGAAAATTGAAAATCAGTTGTCGCAACTAGAATAGTTTTCATACAGTTTCTTTTCTTTGGAGCATTCTTGTTGAACGGATTAAATATATGTCAATATGTCTCATTAAGAACAGCATTACTAAATTCACTTTAATATTGCATTTATAAAATAAATAATAACTAACATTATTTTATGGACAATCTTTTTAATGGCATCGTATAAAACACACATTAGTTCAGCCTAGAACTTACTCCTTCAGAGTCAAGATTGAACTCATGCCAACTTCAGTTTTCATCTCTACCAGAATCAATACTAAATTCAGTATTAATGTGTAGACTGAGAATAGTAAAAAATATTTTTTCTTAAAACTCTGATATTTTCATCCTCTTTTAATCCGTTAAAATTTACTCATAGTGGTAATGGAAAGAAAGATTTAGAATATAGATCCTCAGAAATGAGTAATTTGTCATTTCATCCTCCTTCTTCTCTTTCTTCAGCTATATGACCAGCATTGTATTTCTTCTCCTTAGTTGTAATTATTAACATGTGAACTCTTTCTTGCTAATCTTTTCTGTGATGTGGAGAGGTAATTGGGACTAATTAAACACAATAGATGTAACTGCCATGTTTGTGAAATTGTGTTTTTCATGCTATCAGTTTAGTAAAATATCAAAACTAAGTACCAAGTAGATTCTAATAGAAAGAGCAAAATTGGAGAATTAAATTTGCAAAAACTCTGTATGACTCTAACTGTAACTACTGTATGTTTCTCTAATTTTATATCTATTAATGCTGTGCTCCTGCTATTTTCAAAATTATATAATCTATGGCATTGAGAAAAGTTTTGTAACTTTTTTTTTTTTCTGCTTTAATTGGTATTTTTACACGACTGGTTGGGGAAAAGTGGTTGTGACACCATGAACACAGATTTCTGTTAAACTTAGGGTAATGCTGTCTTGTTTATTCACTAGACTAAATGGATTCTGGTAGTTCTAATTTGTTGAGACGTCTCAGTAACAGACTACTATATTGTCTCCAGGGAAGAGAAGTTTATCAATTACAGAAACTTCTCATCATCGTTGTCCCATATGTCAGCTTTTAGACAAATAGCACGTATGTCTATTGCCTGACAGGCAGTAAAACGTGAGTCTGAAGACCAACATACGTATTTTTTCAATTAATCTCTCATACTTCTTTCCTCTTCTCTTGCTATCTTCTATGATTCTTCTGAACTGGCAGCTGCTCTAATATTTGGTGATACTGGTGAAGCTATAAAACAATGGTATATGTCTCTCAAGCAGAATCCTGTCAGAGCTGCCCCTTTGCCCAATGACATGCTTTGGCTTCATTGATGGAGGTCCACCAGCTTTCTCTCACTGTAGCTTCATAGCTCTTGAGCAATAAAACAGCTCCCGCTAGAGATCCAGTGGATTTTGACTAAACTTTCAGTTTCTAGTGTAAATTAGCACTTTTTTTTTTTTTAATAAGTATTAATTTTTTAAGAGGATGGGAATGATTTATGATAAGATTGATTTATGATTGATATTATCGATATATTGATATATATATAAGATGGATTTATTATGGTATGCTTTATGATTGTGATAATATTTGGAAAGGTGCTCTAAAAAAACCCTATAAAATTACAAGTTTCCTTGAGAGAATTTGATGCAGCAACACATTTATTTTATGTTATTGCTCTTAAAATTATTTCTAAAAAGAAGAATAAAGGCTTCTGTTAAAGAAATGTTGAATGAATAATAATATTTATTCATATAACTATTGTACAGATATTGCCTAGAATGTGGTGCATATTCATTTCATAAAAATGCAGTTAAAGCCTAACAACAACACACAGGCAACAGACTGGGAGTATCCCTTTCTTGGCAAACATAGCTATTTAAAATGCCACCCTATTGAAAATTCTATTATCCACAAAATCTTAAATTTCATATCCTCAAATGCATGCACTGCCTTCAATAAGATTGAAGAAGAAAATGCTATAAAGTGCTCCAGGGAAGTCAGCAGGAAAATTACTGGTCATGTATTGAGTAATGAAAAGACCATAAAAGAAAAAAAAAAAAAGCAAAGTTAATTGTGTTTGTTCATTCCATAATGAAAACTACAGGCATAGTCATCAATCAGTTGCACAGATAAAGAATACAGATTGCTGTACTGAGACATGTCAAGGGCCATGAACATTTGCTTCAGTGATAACACACATGGGAATTAGTATTATTAGACAAGAATGTTTCAAAAGCATTTTATTGAAGGTGATAAAGTAGTGGATGTAAGAGCAAAACATCTTCTATGATGAAATGTGCCAAAGAGAAAACATCCCATTGAATGATTATTAGGACATGAATATAGAGTTAAAAGGAAAGGATATTGAGGGACAAAGAAGGGCAACAAAGCTGCTGAAGGGCTTGGAGAATGTGCCCTATGAGGAGCAAATAAAGGACTCTACAGTCTGCTGAAAAGAAGGCTGAGGGGAGACCTTATTGCTTTCTTCCAGTATCTGAAAGGTGCTTACAGCAAGAGTGGGGCTGTTTTCTTCTTTCTGGTGGCAGGTAATAGGACAAGGAGAAATGGCCTCAAGTTGCACTGGAGAGGTTTAGGTTAGATATGAGGAAAAACTTCTTTACAGAAAGGGTTGTAAAGCAGTGGAATATGCTCAGCAGGGAGGTGATTGAGTCACCATCCCTGGATGTGTTTAAAAACAGTTTGGGTGTGGTGCTCAGGGACATGATTTAGTGGAGGGTTGTTAGTTAGGGTAGTATGGTTAGATTGTACTTGGACTTGATGACCTTTAAGGCCTTTTCCAACCTGAGTGATTTTATGATTCTATGATTCTGTATGTTTTTTCCTCCCATTATCAAATAGCAAAGTTTGAACTTTGTTATTACTCAGCTAAAGTGAAATAAACACAAAAATATAATAAAACCTGAGAGGGTAGTTCAAGTACCCTTCAACTCACGGTAGCTAATTCATTCTGGTGGTAGGAATGGCTCCTGAAATAATTCTTTTAATTCTTTTTCTATTTTCATTACAACAATTTATCTTATGGGCATGTGAAGAACAGAAAGAGAAGTTGTTTCTTTTTGTTCTTTTATATGTGACATACTAAATTTATTATACTTTTCTGCCCTTCAAATTTAGCAATCAATACTTAATATTGCTAGCTGTGGCCTGTTCCTGATTCTTAGCATCATGCTCCCAAATTGAATAAAAATGGGAGAAGAGGAATAAATATGGCATTCAATTATGAAAGAGATAAAGTAGAGTTGAGATGGTTGTTTCTTATGTCTTAATATAGGTCTCCGTCCTATAGGCCAAGCACCTGATAATTCTAGGACACACATTTACATTCCTTTTTAACACTGATATTTGTTAAGGAAAAATATAGAAAAAAAGCTGTAGCATTCCTCTTAATCTCACTTCTGCTAGTAGTAGAAGAAACATTAGAGCATTGGGCAGTTCAGCCTTCCCAGGAAGTAGTTAGGAGATTACAATTATGTCCTGTTAATGTGAAATTTTCTATTTGTCTTCACCTGTGTCATCATACATCTAGTCTTGAAAAACTCTAAATAGAAAATCCTGACTGGGGAATAAGTTCTTATTAGTTTAAAAGAGAGTTTTGATGGGATGCATGACCCATCCAGGTTTTATTTTGGAAAGACTGACAGTGTTTATATTAGGAACCAGCAACACAGTCCAATTCATCATTCTCAAGGGAGAAGAGAAATGTGACTATTTCAGCTACACATTGGTTTTTCATGGATTTAAAGTACACAGCTTTCTTCTAAGTTGAACTGGAAAAAACATCATAGAAAACAACAACAACTATGCATATATAGTTTAATACAACAGAACTATACTGACATGACAAATCACAATCAGGATGAAATATCACCTGTAGGGACAATTAGAATGGTGAAGAAGCACTCAGAGTTGAGGAGAGAGAGAGATGTAAGTATAGAGACCTAAGTTCATGTAGGTTTCACACGACATGAAAAATTGGATAGATAAGCATAAAAACATAATTTCTTCAATGCTGTACACTGAAATGCCACCATTAAGAATCTGGATCCTAGGACAAAATCCATGTCTTTAATATGAATTCATGGGCTCTGCATAAACAGAGTTTTATATGTTTGAAGTTCACTCACGAAAGCCATCCTAGTGTATCGTAAGATTTATGTATGCCTTCAAATCAGCATTTGATGTAGCATACATGTAGATATCCCCGTCAACTGCTTGTAAACAAGATCACGAGCATACTGAGGGTAGTCAAACCCAAAGATAAGAAGCTTGTTATCATAAATTATTGCTATGCAAAACTCTACTTCTAACAACTCATTTAGACTTGCCCCATTATTTCTACGTATCACCTGTGCAGTATGGGCCTAACATGGGGAGTTCTGGGAAAACAACTGCTGCAAGTTTGCAGATAACACCAAGTGGAGTGGTGCAGTTCACACAATAAAAGGAAGATATATCATCCAGAGCAACCTGGACAAGCTTGAGAAGTGGGCACATATGAAATTAATGAGTTCAACAAGGCCAACTACAAAGTGCTGCGCTTGTGTTGGAGCAATACTGCGTATGTGTACAGACTGGAAAAACTTACTAAGAACAGTTCCATTGAAAAGGATTTGGGGATTCTGGTGGATGAAAAACTGGACAGGAGTCAGCAGTGTGCACTTGAAGTCCAGAAGACCAACTGTATTCTGGGCGGCATCAAAAAAGAAATGGCCAGTAGCAACAAGTAAGAATCTCTCTTACTAAGAAAGACTGAGGGAGATGGGCTTGTTCAGCCTGAAGAAGACTCTGAGGACCTTGCTGCAGACTTCCAGTACTTAAAATACGATCAGGAGGGAGAGAGACTTTTTATGTGGTCTGGTAGTTCTTGGATAAGAAGGAACGTTTTAAATTAAAAGAAGTGAAATTTTGGTTAGATGTTAGGTGGAAATTCTTTACTCAGAGGCTGGTGAGACACATGATCAGTTTGCCCATAGAACTTGTGGGTGCCCCATGGAGGTGTTCAAGGCTAGATTGGATGGGATCCTGAGCAGCCTGATCTAGTGGGCATCAAGCCTCCCCATGGTTTTGGGGGGAAGGGGGAGCTGGAGCATGAGAATCTTTAAGGTCCTTTCCAATAATGATTCAATTATTCTATTACTTATGAAAATTATGAAGGCATAAATGCTGCTGCCTAAATTACAGTTTTAGAATTGGGTAAGATCAAATTTGTCCTCTTGAAAGCAATAAAAAAAATAAATTCAATTTACCTTCTGTACATATGTTGCACGCTGCCTCCAGACAGCAGTGTCTCTTTGAAGTAAAGCAGAAGATGATCTACTTTGCTGACTCACAGAGTGCAGTATATTGACACTGCTATAGCAATGGGAAACCTCATTTTCTATTAAGCTGCTACTGAAAGCTTTGAATAAAAGCCTTAAAAAGCTCAACTGAAGGTATTAATTTTGAGGGAAACATGTAAATCTTGATGAAATTTCCCTTTCATTTTTAATCTTTCTGTGATAAATCTTGTAATTAAGATAATTAAATGACTGAATGAAACCCAATGTTTACATTCTTTAGCATACTACAATGAAGAACCATAATCATGTTTATGGAAAAAAAGCAGCAGAAACCTTTTTAAATGGAGATATCAAACAAAGCTTGTTATTTAAGCAGTGGGTAATTAATGAATCTCTCAGTTAACAAATTAACAGCCTA
This sequence comes from Perdix hodgsoniae, assembly GCA_035772895.1. NCBI lineage: Eukaryota > Metazoa > Chordata > Aves > Galliformes > Phasianidae > Perdix > Perdix hodgsoniae. Next base: position 19,045,437 of record JAPSGF010000008.1, read on the forward strand.
GGAAAATCATTCTGAAGAAAAAGGCAGTAAAGGGTAGAGAAGAAGTTGACAAAATGTTTATGGTGATTTTTTTTTTTTTTTAATGAAATGCTATGTTTATGAATGTCCAAGTTATCCATGATTAATGTATTTCTCAAGGGACAACTTCAGATTTTGCAACAAAATAAGAACTAGGAGAAAATCTTCTCAGGTAGACAAATTAAAATGATTTAGTCTTCCTAGTGAAGTAAGAAGCATATATATATATATCTATAAGTGATAGTCTCAGAGAAGCAGGAGGTAAGAATCTGATGGTAGCTGTTTATAATAAGAAGTTTGAACAAAACCTTTTTCTTGAATGTATTTTCCTTCAACATTGTAAAGAATATCTCCTGTAAAACTCCCTCAATTTTTTTATAAGACATTTCTCAGCAAAGATAATGATAACTTAAGAAATATATCAATTAAAATCAATATATATTTCTCCCTTTAATTCTCTCATTTGAGTGCACACTGGAAATATTCTGAACATATTTGTAGTGGCTTTTTTTTGTTTTGTTTTCTCTTGTTTTGGTTTGTTTTTTTTTTTTTTGCATATTTCCTCTGTAAAATATTTGAAGAATGACATAATGAACCTACATGAATAATTTGTACATATCAGTGTTTTGTAAATACATTCATATTTTTCCATTTTCCAACTGTATTCTGTAAAAAGAGCATGTGAGCACAATTCAGTAAAATAGTAATAATAATAATAATAATAATAATAATAATAACAAAATTATTTATCTCCTGTTTGAAAGCAGGTAAATAAACCTTTATCTCTTTTAATATAGTGTTTCAGCATTAAGTCTTTTTTTTTTTTTTTTAACCTGCATTTTCTATAAGGGCTCAATCTGAAAATTCTTAGGCAACATTCTAAGTATTGACTTAGAGATTAAAGAATGGGATTCTGTTGAAACATGGATTGATTATGATGTTGTGGAGAATTATTAGATTTGATAGGATATTGTGGATTTATCTCCTTGGATAGTAAGTGAAAATTATTCCTGAAGATGCCGGTGAATGTGAATTAATCAATATAGTGGAGCTTGCACTGCTCATCTACAGAAAAATCTCTCCTAAAAGCCTACTCATAACTCATAGTTTTGTAAATGTTAGATGTTCACATTTCACACATGCTTCAAATAGTTTTTAACTATTTAACTATTATTTAGCTATTAATTTCTAGATTAATTTATTGTTCATGATTTTAGATGCCAAAATTTCTCAGGGCTGCTTAGGAGAAATAACATTTTGAAAATCAGACCCAGAAACTACAATCCAGAAGTTGAATTCTTTAAAAGATAATAACTGTATTTTAACTGTTCCTTCACACAAGTCCTTGACATTCCTTTACTCTATAAAAGGACTTGGAAGTTGGACGAAAGAAGGGAAGTTTCATGTTTCCTGCTTAATTTCAGTACTGAACTCACACATTTTCCCTCTCAAGTTCTATCCTTGTTGAAATTTTTTTCATATACTGATTTTAATCTGAAAGTCATCTTTCATTAATGTCTTGTACCCCACTACCAGAATTTTTCCCTTACCATATATATGAGCTTGTGCTTGATTTTGTATATCAATTAAATTTTTTAGCTTTCAGTAATTACTCTTCCATTCTTTGAACTTCTTCTATCATGACAGAACTATGACAATAGAGGCTACAAACCACTGAAATTTTTTGCTGTCATTGTGTACCAATGTTGAAGCAACATAAACTAAGGCCACTGATTATTTTAAGCACAGCATTTTCCAGAGTTTTAATGGCACTCTGATGAAAGTGAAAGAGCATAGCTTTTCACAATCAAAGGTAACATGTCTATTGCTGTAGAACACTTCATTGAAATTTAGCTAAATTTAAGTTTAGCAGCACAATTTTAGGCAAAATTTACAAATACTTTGTTGACATATTAAGTGTATTGTATTGAAAGACAGTAGTTAAAAAGCATATGAATATTGCACTTTTGTTGCCCATCCATCCTTACACTGTCAGTTTGAAGAAATGCAATTCAGCTCTTGACTTGGAATATTTTTTTGCCTACAACTTTTTCCCTCTTTATTTATCTTAATCAAGCCCTAAAATCTTGCAGCCAATTCTATCACATGTGGACCATCAAGTCAAATACGGAAATAGATTATGAAGGCTACTATGACAAGAAAATGTATTCAGAACTCAGAAAAGAAGAGAGATGATCAGATACAAATTTTTATCACATTCATCATTATAATAACAATAATCCTACAAGAGACATAAACAGAATACATATCTACAATTGAAATTCAGTGGTATTGTTCCCTACACTTCGTCTGTCAGCAGTGTAACTTTTTCCAGAACTCAAATCTGAAGTCAGGAAAAATCCATTCTGTAAAGATCTCATTTCCCAAATGGGGAAACAAGAAGCTATACTGCATCTAGTTGCAAACATGATATTCTGCCTAGAGCTGTGTCTCTAGGTATTATGTGTTATGTAAACATGAAAATACGTTTAGCTATCCACAGCTTTTTCAAGAGCACCTGTAAAGGATCAGTATGCACACAAGCTGCAAGCTACTGTACCTGGTGAATGAAGTGGAGGGGAGCACATCAGAACCACTCCTTGACCTTCACGTACAGAGACAGCACTTCTTGTCCGACCACTAAAATTCCCCAGATCTATTAAAAGAACACAGCAATTTTAGTTACACACAAAAATTTTAATATTTGTTACTATTGTAACTTATAATTTATTTCTTCTTCATCTAATGAATGATTCTGCGGTGATTCTTCATGTAGGTTGTTGGTTTTTTTTGTTTTTTTTTTTTTTACGGTCTACATTTCTGAAATAAAACAGATATATCGGCCTTTTTTTTTTTTTTTTTTTAAACAAACCAATATTTAGGTTTTATTTTAATGCAAAATTTATGAAGACAATAACCTTTCAAAATGGGTTATTTCTGAGTCCTTTTAAAAGCAGCTCAAAGCTCAAAGATCAGACCTCAACGACTTTTTTTCAAGGTCAATTTTTCAGGCAAGAAGAATATCACCAAATTTCCATAAAATGTACTTGCAGCTCTCCTTTTCAAGAAAATGTAATATAAACATTTTCCATAGAGGTGCCCTAAGGAACATTTTGATTTACTCCTCACATACTGCCAAAGTGTAAGAGTGTATACATGAACAAACTTCATGGGTTGTAAAAGATGTAGAAAACTAATTGATGGATCATGGCTTCAACATGTTTTCATGACGTGTCCTGAAACCAGACCAAGAAATTTCTCTGTATGTTATAATATTATCATTGCAGTACTTTCTTTGTCAATATTAGGAGAAAACAAACAATCAAGCAAGCAAACAAACAAACAGAAACCCCCAATTTTCTGTCCTCTGACAATGTAAAAAAGAGGTAACACTACTGGAACCCATACTGTAAGAATGCTATATACATTCTAAAAAGAAAATAAAATAAAAACAATTTGGAAACATTTGGTATAGAGAGTGTAATAGCTAAGCAAACATAAATACTGTAAATTGAATTCAGTAGTAAAATTCACTCATAGTAGTGAAATTACAGATTTTCTAAATAGAGAGGGGGACAGGGAAGCAATATTTTATACTTCTTTAAGGACTCCCTGAGATTTGTTTTCACAAATTAACTTGGCCATTTCTAGTACACCTGAAAATAAATCTGTAAGAAATGTTCTGGTTTAAATTAATCTTAAGGAAAGCATAAAAGCAAGAAAAGGTGAAGGATCATGCTTGAAGTTTTCTTGAATTAAAAAGAGAAAGTGAGTCATTAAAAAAGGAATTTAAAACTATTATTTCACTCTAAAAACTCTTAAAGGTTAATCAAAGAGATGCCATCTGCATCTGCTCAGTATTCTTACTATAACATAAACCTCCAATCTCCTTTGGGCAGCCCCACATAGAATGAGTTTATCCTTCATATTATAGTGATGTACTTGATTGGTTGATCAGAGAATGCTGGGATTTTTTATTCTCCAGGGATGCTCATTTTATGTCATAGCGCTATTTAACCTTATCACAGAGCTTGTGGCAAAGATAACATTGTAACTTTTCAGAGCAGTTCAAGAGGTATTAGCTACAAGTTTTCCATTTTCTTTCACACACTTACACCTAACAAATGCACAACCTTCACCTCTTTGAAAATATCCAGTCAGTCTTCATTGCTAATGTGAAGATAAACATATATTTCTGGAGACATTTGGCAAAGACAGAATAGCACAATCATTGTTATTGAAAAATAATGATAATAATAATATTTATTTATTTATTTATTTATTTATTTACTGTAGTGTGTTGCTAAAAAATAACCTTTGACACAAGAGCAATCTCCACTGCAGGACAGAAAATGTACAGTAATTCCAGAGCTAGTGAAGATACAAGGCATTCAATCCAGTGTGTTTGGTGTAACATGTTCTGGATGTCCTACTTCAGGTATAACTAGTTCAGTGCTGTCCTTGATCTTTGACACAATTTAGAAGATTGGGAAAAAGCAGTAACACTGATCCAAAACATCTGGCTGTCAGGATGGCTCCCTGCAGAGGCTACTCATATTGTTCTGAAAGGAGCTGAAGTGTAAGTTTCTCTCGGCACATGCACTGATGTGCGTTAAGGATGAACAATGTTCACACTAACAAGAGCATAGGAGACAAAATAGATAACAAAATACTTCTGCAGAATGTGAAAGGAGTAATCAAAAGTAAATGAGAAGAATCTCGAGGAAATCAAAGGAACAGAAAGTAACAGAAAAGCTGGGCAGAACTAGCAGTCAAATAAACAACTAACTAAAAAGAGGAAAGGACCAATAGCAAAGGAAATCTAGCAATTGTTTTTCCAGTAGTTGCAGTAGTTGATTATACATGTGAGGACAAGAATAGGATCAGTCAGGTGCCTTTTTTTTGTTTGTTTGTTTGTTTGTTTTTCTTCATTACTTGACAGAAGAATTCATACAAAAGCTGGAACATTTTTAACTCTTGTTATCCTTCCAATTCACTTCAATTATTGTTTCTGTGTCTCAGTTGCTGTTCAGTGCAAACAGTGACAAGACAGGTTTTTGCAGCCCTGACAACAGTCCACCAATGATTGCTACCAAATTAAGATCAGATTAAAAATGAAGAATTGATCTGTGTTTGGCTTTTACTGCTGGTAACCTCACAAAGAAGATGTAGAAGGCTTTGTAGTTCATTATCAGTCACTTAAACCAGTTAATTTATTTTTAAAGTAGAAACTAGACTAATGTAGAGCAGTGTTCTCTGCCAGTCCAATGCTTTGAGTTTAAACTATTTCATGTGCAGATTTATTACAGAGTTTAAAAGGGTATCATATGATAGGTATTAAAATGTTTAAGGGCACAAGCTGAAAATACTTAAAATGAACATAAAGTAGGCAATCTTCTTTCTAACAAGGTAAAAATAGCTTTATGCAAAGTAAAATTCAGGCCAAGGACAAACATAATTGTTTTGTTGACACAGAAAGAGTAGCTTTTCCTTGTATGTGAGAGGCAGAGCTAAGAAATGAAACTTTAGCTGGAATTACAGAATCACAGAATCACAGAATCATCAAGGTTGGAAAAGACCTAAAAGATCATCCAGTCCAACCATCACCAATACTCCCCAGCTAAATCCTATCCCTCAACACAACATCCAAACGTCTCATGAACACATCCATGTTCGGTGACTCCACCACCTCCTTGGGCAGTGCATTCCAATGCCTGACCACCCTTTCCGAGAAGTAATATTTCCTAATGTCCAGCCTGAATCTCCCCTGGCGCAGTTTGAAACCATTGCCTCTAGTTCTATCACTGTGTACACGAGAGAAAAGGCCGACCCCTAGCTCACCACAACCTCCCTTCAGGAAGTTATAGAGTGCTATAAGGTCTCCCCTGAGCCTCCTCTTCTCCAGGCTGAACAATCCCAGCTCCCTCAGCCGCTCCTCATAAGGCCTGTGCTCCAGGCCCAATTGTATCTCTTTTAAAAATGTAAGATTTACAGGAAAACAAATTCCATTAAAAACATGTTTTTTTTTTTTTTTCAAACTTCCAGTACAGCCTATATTACAAATATTGCTTAATTTTACACCTTAAAAAAAAAAAAAGAAAATATTTGTTCAGTAGCTCATGAGGCTCATATGGGCAACAGAAGAATTAAAAGTAGGTATTAAGAAAAAATGATATCCATGATTCCACAGGGAAGTTTTAGGTTCAATGAAGCAAATTCAGTGATCATAGAATATTAAGATGCGTAAAGAAATTACTATATCATTTTGTACTGACATACACCTATTTTCTAGGAATGCTAGTTTAAGAAGGAGGAGCTTTGTTCTTAGAATCGCTCATTAGACCTTAGCAAGAGTGACTTTTGTTACTGTTAGAAAAAAGATAGATAGATAGATAGATAGATAGATAGATAGATAGATAGATAGATAGATAGAAAGAAAAAGCGTACAGGAACCTAAGGCAAAAAAGATTGCTACCATTACAGAAACGTCATCTAGCCACATTTTGTGAGAAAAACAAAAGTTTTGAATTTTGAAAAATCACATTATCATATAACATTTAAATAATGAAATATGAGTAACAGCCAGAACTTCAGGGTATATATATCATGGTTATTATTTCTGCTGTTATCATTCATACCCTGAAAGCTTTTGACTCCTTCACAAATTATCAGTCTGATAATTTGGGAAAAAAAAAAAAAAAAAAAAAAAAAGCCTTTATTTGTCATCAAATAAGTTACTGTACATGTACATAGCAGCAGAAAAGATAGCAGAAAGATAGGGAATGTATATTCTAAACATATGCACTTTATTCTGGCTCATTGTATCTGCAGACTTAATGAGGAGTTTCGGGGAAATATCTTATGTAAAGTAAGAAGGTAATTAGACGTTTTTTCAGGGAATAACAACAAAAAAAATACGAGGAACACAGGAGAAATCTTAAAGAATCCTGTCTGATAATAAATTAAATGAAAAAAAATAATAAGGAGAAAAAGCAGAATGCTGCGCTTTTATATACATTACATAAACTTATTTCAGAACCTTTGATACATATTACAAAATTCATTTTATTTTTTTTTCTTCCTCAGAACACAGGTGATGAAAGAAACTTGGGACAATGTTGATACATAAGCATAGTCTTGTAAGAACGTAATTTTCTCTCTAACATGCTGTCAGCATAAATTATAATGTACAGACCATCCATTAATTAATCCTAAACTACATTCTCACTCGAAAACACAAAGGAATTCTTAAGTAAAGGTATATTCTTTTCCTTGACATTATTGACAGTTTTATATTTGTAATTTTTATAAATTATGACTGATTGCAGCAGTAATATCCACTTACTTGTGTGTATTCATCTAGCAATCTATGACTAGTTGTGTTATTTTTTAATCAGGTAATATTTTTCTATATCTTCTGCATTTACTATTACATAAAATTTTCAAAATAATAGGAGCTTAAACATGCTAACGTAGTAAAATTTATTAGAGCAATAATTGACTGTTCCACATATTTTCTTCCCCTGTTCATTTGAGGAGGGGCCGATGAAAGAATGGTGCAGTGGTGCTTGGCCATGTACTGGTGTGAAAACACCGCAGCAGCAGCAATTTAACCCAACAGACAACCTAAACCTACCTTAAGTAGCAAATGAAAGGGAAGATTTTCAAATACAATAGCTAACAGTTAATAGCCAAAATAAACTGCATCTGTAAATGGTTCTATTTCTAGAGCTGCTGAGTAAATAGACTTGCACTTGAGTAATACATTCACTGTACTACATTGTAAACATTTTGTTTTACACGAGCTTATCTGCTTCCTCAGAAACACACATACACGTTTTGATTGCTTTTTAATACACTTTCCTGGCACGGAGTGGTATGCCAATCTGACAAAATTCTGTACACATAATTCTACTTTCTTACTTTTTCCTTTGTACTTACAAGTGCTTTTTCTATTTTCTCATTTTCTTTTAGTCTTTTTTTTCTTTTTTTTTTCCCAATTAAATTCACTCCACACATTTAAGCATATACTGTAAGTACCATTTCACTTGTAGTAACTTTCTTTAACTAGATGCTAGTTAGCACTTTTTATGAAAAACAAGTTCCTCCTCTCATGGTGCCACATAGAATTGATTGAGATCAGTCTCCTCATTATAATTTATTTCAAAATCCACAACTTTATAGTTGTGGTTGCCTCCACCCATGGCAAGTTGATGGAACAATTTGTTTTGGATACTCTCTCCAAACAATTGAAGAAGAAGGTTATCAGGAATAGTCAACATGGATTCAACAAGGGGAAATCATAGTCAACAAATCCGAAAGCCTTCAAAATGTCATCACTGGCTGTGTAGGTGGGGGGAGAAGTGTTGATGCAGTGTACCTTTCGTACTTACTTTAGCAGGGTGCTTCACACTGTCTCCCACATCTTTGTTATGAAACTTAGAAAATGTGGGATAGATAAGTGGGGGGGGTGAAGTGAATTGAGAATTGGCTGAATGGCAAACCTCAGAGAGTTGTTAGCAGCAGCACAGGTTGGATGCCTGTAACTAGTGGTTTTCCCAAGGAGTTCTCACTTCTGTTTGTTACATGGCAATGGTGTAAACCTTTAGCATCAACTTTCCTTTCTCCTATAAGCTACAAATTTTAAAGAAATACATAAAACAGCTAAAATATAAAACTATAATCACCTGGGAAAGCATGAAAGAACACACATGAAGGTGTGGTATTGATATCACCTCAATTTAAATCTTTGCATCTTCCATAACTTCTACATTTGGGTTTATCTTGTTTCTTTTATAGTACAGTGAAAAAATATCACAGCATTTCCACAACTTGTTTCATCAGACCTAGTTTAGGTCTCTAATTTAAGAAGAGATTAATCCTAGCCAAAAACTGATTATTTCTACTTACTGACTACAAAAAAGACTTAGATCTACAAATTCAGGCAATGATTTATTTTAAGTTCATGAATGTTTTTATTTAGTGGCATGAATCCAAGATTCTCTATAAAGAATGACTGCATAAAATGCAAGAAAAGCATTCCATACTAAAGTTCCAACTTTAAAGAGCAATATTAGATGTTTGATAATGTTTTGAATGTTTTGGCTCTTATTAGTTTTGTTGTTTGTTTGTTTTGTTTTATTTTGTTTTGTCTAAATAATGTTTTGTGTAAAAGGAAGTTTTGATTTAGAATTGCATGTTCTATGTGACTGAATTAGGACAAATATCTGAGAATTGAAGTTCTCATCTAACCTGAATGACATGACTGTCATGACTGTCTAGATTCATGTAACAGCAAGATGCTGGCAGATGCTATGTCTATGAGGTATGGCATATCAAATTCTGACTCCACTCATTTCACAGTACTGACTTTTCACCAGATGAATGTGTATAAATGCCCCAGTACTTCAGTTTTTGTGTGTCATAAAGAAAAGGTCATATTTTCCAGGAAATTATTTATCTGCTCTTCCCTACAAGTTGCGGTGTCCCATATGAACAACAAGTCAATTATAAAAGCATCTAATTGTCTAAACATGCCTAAAAAGTAAATCATTAAGATCTTGGAGTTAGATTAATAGGTCAGCTGGAGATGAAGGCCTTAGAATCACAAAGTGTTTCCTAGGTAGCATCTGCTTGTTACAAATGATTTTAGCTAAGATTTTTAATATGACCGTGTTGGAGCATGTCATTCTATTTAACATTAAGGTGAGCTGAGTTATCGCAAATCTGAGCTTAAGATATGAGCATGTAATTGAAAAAGTAAAAATCACAGAAGATAAACAAACTGTCACTGGCCAACTGAACTGTTATAAATACTGTCTATGTACTTAAAACTGTTCCATCTGTAAACTAGAACACATCAATTAAAATCCTCTAAGATGTTTTGATCATTTATGTAATGATTTAATATATTGCCAATAAATAACAAACTAGTTTTTCATCTGTCATATCAAAAACTTAAACCTTTGTAAAATGTCTCATCATTTCATGAGTTGTTACCTCTCCATGTATCTATCTTATTATTCTAATATTCTTTTAGACCATTCACTTTTGAATTCAGACTCTCCTCTGCTCTTGTCTCCTCTACACTTTTCCGTTTCTCAATAAGTCATTTTCTACCTAAGATATATATATATATATAAAACTGAATAAAGACACAGATGAATAAGTAGAAATATGCAGACAACTAGTTAACAGTGTTACCCATGAACGATCACAGTCTTGGAAATGCACATCAGACAGCAATCCTTCAGAATGTCATTTGACAATAAAAGTCCTTTATCATTTATCACTATTATATAATATTGTCAGTTGATCAATAGAAATATGAGTAAATAATGTCTCCTGAACATCAGTTAGATGTTCCACACAATATGGATTGATTTCTTTAACAATAATTCTCTTTTTCACTGACTTCTAGAGCAAAACAAATTACCACCAACTATGTCCCTACTGACTGCTGATATTGAAATGAAATGCAATCAAATCTGGGAAACCTGTTAATTTGGAAGTTATTAATAATTTGGTTGCATTACCACTGCATCAAAGGAGAATCAAAGGAAACCTTCTCCTTTCATATGGGCTTCTGTCCACACAGCGTGTGAGAAAATAAAATATTTCTTACACTATACTGACCAAGACTGCACATATACCTAAAAACTGCACATATACCTAAAAAAATAAAAATAAAATCTGGAAAGGCAGATATTTTGATAAAAGTCAACTTAATTTCTTCATTTCCTCACAGAATATGTCTGGGTGTTCTATCAGAATTATACTGGCTCTTACATTTCTTCAAAAACATTATGCAGTACCTTAAGTCTTAAAGCCATAACTGGCCACAGCTGAAAGTTATATTTATACAAAGCCTCGTCACAAGAGAAGACTGGGCTCCATGATACATGTGTTAAGTACTGTGGGCCAAATCATCAACTGAGGGGTTTTTAAAATAAATTCCAGTCTCGATAATTTTTAGCTCTGAATGCATAAATACTGCATGTAGGAAAAATTCTGTTAGAGAAATCAAACCTGTTAAGAACTGGCCTTGTAGTAAGTTGCAATAAAATAAACAGTTATTCAGAGAGAGTCAGACATGAAAGAGGACATAGAGAAAAATGTTAAAAAGAAGTTGAGCCATTTCAAATATACTTGTGCTCATTTGGTATAACAGAATAAACACATAATAAAATTTTGTCAACAAAGAATGAATGAAAATAAGCATAGTGAATACACTGTATGTAAAAAAGGAGATCCTTTCACCAAAACAAAGTGGTCATTAGTTGAAAATAATGTCTGAAATTTATACTGAACAAAGAAAGCACATGTTTTGATCTCATAACTAGAGGTTGTGAAACAAAATAAAAAAATATTAAATTGTTTGGTCAAATTTTAATATGAAATAATATAAATAACAAATTGGATATTGTACACTGAAATAAAAATCAGTAAAAAAATCCACAGAAGAAATACTCACAGAACCCCAGATAATCACTGAATGACTTAGAAACTTAGTAAAAAGAAGTAATGTGTCACACTGAATATGTGAATCTGTAATTTTTCAGGATGAACATCTTTTCATACCTGACAGGCTTGACCTAGTTATCATTACATAATACAAAAGTAGTTTGTTTCTCCTACTGCACTGGAAGGTATACCTGTTTTTTGTTTTTGTTTTTGTTTTCTGCCTGAAAATAAAGTCCTTTTATAACTTCTCTGTCACATAATTATGATGTGTTGTTCTGGTGCAATTGTTGTAAAAGAAGGTTGGAAAGTCTGAAAGGTTTTACAGTAAAAGTTGTGAGATTAATTTGCATTTACAGAAGCATCTTATGGAGTTAAATGCCTAAAACTAATAAAAATATTGCTAAAGATGAGAAAATGAAAACTTTCCCATCTTTTTTATCTAAGAAAATATCTGAGCTTCTGAATTAATCTAGTTGTGAGTCTAGCTGATCCTACAAATAAATATTTAAGTTCACTTATCGGAATGGTTTCCTTGAACTCAGTGGGCTTACTCAAATGATTTAAATGAAGGCATAAATCTATACAAAGATTGCCAGATTTATACAAAATTTGGAATATGATTGCTCAATATATATTTTACTCATTATTTGTTTATACAAAATGATAACAAATTAAGAGATACTCTTAAAAAAGATTAAGAAGAAATAATATTGAAAAAAATGATGTATGGAAAATAATATGAAAACAATTCAAAATGAATGACTGATGAAATATCATTGGAAAGACTGAAGTTTAAGGAGATGGTACCTAAATATTTGAGGAAAAATGCATGCATGTTGTAAATGTATCTTAATATAAACTGTTTTGCTTACTACACTATAAACCACCTTATGGGTTTCACACTCCAAAGAGATGAAATGGGACTTTTATCAGTGTAATTGCAAATGATTGACACAAACAATTACTGTGGCACCATACATTCATTTTTGTCCAACTCAATTACTGCTATATATTATGTTTTCTATTAACAGTACAAGCATGGATTATAGGATAACATTAACTGTGGTTAAACTCATTCTAACTAAAACATCCTGTTAGAATATTTATGTTTACTTATTCATACACAGTTATGTCATAAATGGTTGTGATTTATAAAATGCGAATCAAATGAAAGCAAAATTAAAATGAATAGTACTGTGACTAAGTAATGATAGCTAGTCAACGAGGAATTTATCACATGATTCTACTTTGATGTTACAGAGAAGCTAATACTGGAATCCATTCATTTTGTATTGATTTTTACACAAATGATTTTAAATATAATAGATTTTTTTTTTTCTTTTTTGAGTAAAGATGAGTTCTCTTCTTCTAACATGCCATCATAAAAGCCAGATTTGTGTGCTGAATTTTATTCTTAGTGTGGGATTCAGTTTTCTGATCACCACATCTAAGTTAGTCATAAAGACAATGCAAAGAAATAGACACTTCAAAAGCCTGATTCATCTGACCTATGTCAACTTGACACAAATGAAATGTGTTCTAGGAGTTCAATAGATTAAGTGGGGAATCTAAACAATTATATCAGATTCAGCTGCCTATAAGTGTAGATATCTGACAATAAAGGAAAATGAATAAAGAGAATTCTACTATTTCTTTGATCTCCAGATCAGAGAGATTGACAATCTCTAATTGTCTCAATATCTACCATGCTTTGATGTAACTACGTAGAGGCTGACAAAGTTAATTTAAAATCCTTTAACTATGCCTGACATTCATTATTAAAAGATGAATAAATAGTTTTTACCTCTTGTCAGTATAGCAGTGATCTTATTTTTCAAATTATACATTGGAAATCCGGATACAAGTATAATATTTTTCCAAATATATTCAAAATAAAGGCAAAATTTAAACTTTAACCTTCTATACTTTTTTACTGAAAACTGTGAAATTAATATATTGTAAGATAATGTTCCCAAAGTACAAAGCAGATAGGTTTAGATTTAAAGATCTAGAATCATGTCCAGGTGGCTTTTGAAGATCTCTAAGGAGGAGATTCCACAGTCTTTCTGGGCAATCTGTGCAAGTACTTTGTAATCTACACAGCACAGAATCGATTTGCGATGTTCAGAGGGAACCTGTGTTTATAATCAAACTGAGAAAAATAGCAGCTGCTAAAATACATACCTATCATAAATCAACATGAAGTCTACTGTATGTGCAAGGATCTCATTTCTGTTTCATTATTTCACTTAATCCAACGGTCTTGCTATTCAATTCATGAAGGTCCCATTGCAATATTTTTTATATTCCTGATGCCTTGTTAGATATCATTAATTCTCTGTTACTTTGAATATTGTTCAGTCTGGAGAAGAGGAGGCTCAGGGGAAACATTATTGCTCTCTATTACTACCTGGAGGGAGGCTGTAGTGAGCTGGGAGTCAGCCTCTTCTCTCGTGTAACTGGTGATAGGACTAGAGGAAATGGCTTCAAGCTGCACCAGAGGAGATTCAGGCTGGATATTAGGAAATACTACTTTTCTGAAAGAGTGGTCAGGCACTGGAATGGGCTGCCCAGGGAGGTGGTGAAGTCACTGACCCTGGAGGTGTTCAAGGAACGTTTGGATTTTGTGTTGAGGGACATGGTTTAGTGAGAACTATTGGTGATAGGTGGATGGTTGGACTGAATGATCTTGTAGATCTTTTCCAACCTAGGTGTTTCTGTGATTCTGATTTCTGTGATATATTTCTTTTGATGGTTTCATAGAAAGAACTGTTTTCATCCCATCTGCACTGTCTGCCTTTAAAATAAATGGATGGATATGGATCAATAAGATAAAGAAAATCAAAACACTTAAGTAAGTACCCACATATTTGGCAAGAAAAACAGGAAAATAGTGATTTCTGAGAAACACTCCTCAAATTGCCAGTGGGTAATGAAGAGCTATTCTAGAAGTCTGTATATAGTAAGTAGAACTCAAATGCTTTTATAGTAATTTCAATTAAATATTTTATGTTGAAGATATATAGTGATCTATAAGAAGCTCTGAGGAATGGCATAAATAAATGTTTCAAAGTTTAGAAAAAAACTATTATAGTAAAAAACAAACACAAACCACCAAAAACAACAACAAAAACAACAACCAAAAAAGCACTTGTAATTGCAGACTCAAGCAGAGGCAGAAGAAGTAGATGTAAAATCTCAAGTTGTCAGAATCACAGTATTGTTGAGATTGGAAAAGACTTATAGAGCACATCTGGTCCAAGTTGCCTGCTTAAGCAGGGGTAATCAGGTCATGAAGGACCATGTCCAGATAGTCAAAGAGGGAGACTCTGTAATCTCTTTGTGTCAGTGTTCCTTCATCAGCACAGAAGAGCTTCCTTCTATCTAGATGGAATCTTTTGTATTCTGGTTTATATGTATTGTCTCCTATCCTGACACTGAACACCACTGGAAAAAGCCTGGTTCCATCCTCATTTATACACTTATACAGACACAGATCCTCTCTGACTTTTCTCTTTTCCAGGCCAAAGAACCCCAGCTCCCTTAAGCCTTCCTCACAGGGAAAGTGCTCTAGTTCATGACTGTCAGTGCAGTCACTTCTTATCGGTATAACCTGAACAGAAATCAGTTCTTTCAAAATATTTATTTAGAATATGATGACTATTAATACAACACAAATGAGTGTAAATTAATGAGTACAGGAAACACCATAGATTCATTGAAAATTTATGTCAAGAAATGAGATTTTGTTCATTAGTTTGGCATTCTTTATCCCAGCCTTAATATAGGTCCATTATGTTTTCTAGTTAATGGTTATTAACACAACTTAATGATTGTGTTCTTGGCCATTGGCTTTACTGGAAAAATAAACGCAATTCCACATTAATTTTCTCTACAATTTTTCTTAATTACCATTTTGTCCTGTTACATTACTACAATGAATTTCTATAGTTGACTTGTGAGTCTTTCCTGAAGCATTTTGTAAGCAAAAATGATGATTGGTCACTCTTATTAGATCTTACAGGCACTGACTTTTAGGAGAGATGACATAGACACTGATGGCACAGTGCCTGTAGTGAAAGCATGTCCAATACATCAGCTATGAATGGGGAATAAATTCTGTTTTCCTCAAGCAGACTATTCAGCAGTTGGAGAGTAAAATAGCAGTTGTTCTGCCTTTTTGTTATATAATGTGAAATGTAGTGCTCAGAATAATCATTTTTTTATTTTTATTTTTGTCATCTGTGGGAAATATAATAATAACAACAACAAAGGGTTTAAAAAGCTTTTGATTAAAGGCAGTAGTCTATTACTCATCTAGTCTCATCCTAAGCATTCACCTTAAAGTATCTCAGGTATGAAAAATCTTAGAGGAGGTTCACAGATCTTACTGTGTCCTGCTTTTCTTCTGTTTAAATAAGAAAAGGTCTGTATTTTCATTTATACACATGTATGTGTTTAAGAAGACATTCCAAGCCTGCTATTCACTGACAGTCTACAGTAGTCAATTATATTGATGATGAAAAAATGCATACAGCATTATGAGAAGAACACTGATATGTTATGTAGTGCTTAGCTGTTTGGCACATCATCTTTATTTGGTGATAGCATGTCACTCAGAAAGAACAGATGCAACCAGCCTTTCAGCAGTGGTCACTGAAATTGATTCTGTAACTGGGTTCTTTCTCATTTGATATCACAGAAGGTTACCTCTTCACCTGGAGCTGAGAACTACTGAAAAGAGCCTGGTTCCACTTTCATTTTCTTCATACTTTTACAGTAAAGAAACTTGCCCTCATTAATGAATTAAGGTATACTCATTCTTACCATTTGAAAATGGAAAGAGTATCAAAAGGGAGACATTTGCAATTACATTTCAAATCTTAATGTAAATAATTTTTGAAAGAACAAATGCAGTTCACCGTTACTATTTACTAAATTTCTGTGTGTTGTTCTACTCTCAGATCCTGTTTGTGGTCTTAACCTGTGCTTTTATAAATCAAGAAGGGTGTGCACAAGAGCAGATGGCAGGGAAGAAAGTGCTGTTTCTAGATAACAGTCATCAGTATTGACAGGGGAAGATCAGGAGGAGTCTGACCGCTTTTCTTTTAAGTCTAGATGTGGAACTGAATGACTTCCAATATCTCCATGGGTGATCAGAGCATTTGAGTGAAATCTACTGAAAGAATGGTGGAGCTGCTTTCACCATTTGTCTCCCTATAAAGAATTCTCTAGCTGATGGAACCAGATGACACAAGTCCAGGTTTCTAGCTGTTTGCTTTCTCTTTCCTTATGGTTGCTCATAAAGTTGGCTTTCACCTTCCCATGGCACATGGATAAAAATGCTATTTTAAAATTCAAGTTTATATTTCTTGAGGATACATTATGTCTTCTATCCATTAAATATAAATTCAGCTAAATTCTGCAAAGCTGAATAGACAACTTGTCATTTAGATACTCTGTTATACCAACAAGATCACAGTACTGGAGGAAAAATCCCTTAATGTTCGTATGCTTTATTTTGACTTTTTCCCCTAAACAAATATTGGCTGCTGGAATTCCCAAACTGTCAGTAAAAACCTCTTAGTTATAAGTTCAAAAAACTAAAGCTGTATGTTTAATATTCTATTTTACATTCTTCCTACACTGGAAGTCTCAAGTCATCCTTAAATGATTATATTTAAATAATTTTACATATTTAAATTAAGAAGAAAAGAGAAATATTTTCATATAAGTTTCTCTGTGTAATCCAATTTGGTGTCAAAATGCTTTCCATCAATCCTGTCTCTCAGAACATGGAAATACTTACCTTTGTCATTTAAGCAAACTTAAAATGTTGAGTTTAGCAGCCCTTGTCTGCGGTAAATAGACTTTCAGAGTTTAGTGCAAAATTTTTATCCTTATAACTCTTGTTCCAATTTGAACTCATTCTCTTTTCCTCCTGTTAGTTACCAGTTTGAAGAGGGTGGATGCACCTCCATGATAACCCCCTTGTAGGCACTGGGGGCTGCTTTTAGGCCCCATGAAGCCACCTTTGTTCCACACTGAATGTGCTCAGTTCTACTCTTCTCACATGGCAAATGTCCAGCCTCCGTTATCCTCGTGGATCTCCTCTGAACACCTTCCAGATTATCAGTACTTATTTTTTCTTGATGATGGGCCCCAAACTGGTTGTACAATCAATTCACAGTCTAATGATTGCTGAGTATATATGAATACTCAATTTCCTGAATGTCTTGCTGAGTTTTACTGAAATAAATTGAGTTAAGCAAATATACCCCACATATAGATCAATTTCCTAGTATCTTTGCCCTTTAAATCACAAAGCAAAGCACAAAGGCACAGAATGTCATTGTAGGATGTAAAATCTTTCAAAGAATCAAAAGCAAAATGCAAAAAAATAGTCAAAAATATATTTAATGAAAAGTGCTCATGATAAAAACAAAAACAAAAACAAAACTATAGTTAACTCTCTCTTAAAACTGTAAATGGAAAGGGTCAGATTATTCTTTTATATCATTCCATTGGCTTGATGGAGTCTTATGAGTGGTGAATTTAGCAACTTTATATTCAAGTGTAAACATAATGATATTTTATGTAATACTTTGTAATTCTATTTTTGTGTCATAATCAGAATTGAACATTGTGTTCAATTTTGAGCCCCTTGGCACAAGAAAGACATTAAGGCCCTGGAGTGTGTCCAGACAAGAGCAACAAAACTGGTGATGGGTCTGGAGCACAAGTCTTATCAGTAGTGGCTGAGTTGTTAAGTCTGGAGAGGAGGCCTGGGGGAGACCTTAACATTCTCCACAACTACCTGAAAGAAGGTTGTGGTGGGCTGGCTTTTGGCCTCTTATCCTGCATAACTGGCCACAGGATAATAGGGAATGGCTTCAAGTTGTGCCAAGGGAGATTCAGGTTGGACATTTGGAAAAATTAATTCTTTGAAAGAGTGGTTTGGTGCTGGAACGGGCTGCCCAGGGAGGTGGTGGAGTCACCGTCCCTGGAGGTGAAACAAAATATTTAGATGTTGTACTAAGGGATAAGGTTTAGTGGGGAAATATGGGTAGGTAGTAGGTAGATGATTGGACAGGATGATCTTGGAGATCTCTTCCAACATTCTTGATTCTATGATTATATTACTTCCGCTACTGAAGAATAGCAAGAGAGTATATAACACCAATATGTGAATGATGAATGTAATGCTTATAATGGGAAAAAAAAAAATTCAGAATAGAATAATTCACCAAAAAAACCACCATTTTCTGTATTTCAGATATGAGTGCTAGTCAGACAAATTACTGCAAAGGGACTCAAATGATCTCCAGAACAAAAGACTATAATGTATGTATTAATTCAGGAAGTATAAGAGGTTTTATATATGCATACTGAGCAGAAAGCTATTCTCTGTTTTCCACAGACAACAAGATAATAAGCCATCCAGTGAAATAAATTGCTTGTTTATTTAAAAACTCTCCCACCAAAAGCAGCACTTAGAATATTTTAATATATATTGATATGCAATCAGCATTAGTACTACAGATAAAAATAGCTTGGGGGCTGCTGCCCCATACAGTATGTACCTCTATGAGACAACAGCAGCTGCTGTTCATAAGAATTTGAATTTGAATTCATATCGAAGGAACTAGAGCCTGACTTGGACAAGAAATTTACTTCATACTCCATAAAGCTGTCACAGAGTAATTTGGGTTGGAAGAGCCCTCTAGATATCACTTGCAACACTGCTAAAAGCAGGACCAATTTTGATCAGGCTGCCTTGTTAGATACAGATTTTGAATCTCTCAGAGGAACCTCCCTACCAGAAGAGTAGAATTAACAAACTCTCTCCAGAAGCCAGAAAAATTTAGGACTAAAATATAATGAAAATAAAAATACATTACTAATCATCTTGGTTACATTAATGGCTACTTAGTTCATGTCTAAATGTCTGAATTTGTTTCATATGGTCAGACATGGCAAGGTTAATTCAGTGATTGTCACATAGAATAAATCAGATATCTCATATCTAACTGACTGGAGAAGAGAAAATGTGTGAAAGTAAATTTCAGAGATCCCAGGAGTAAAAAGATGGTATATCAAAGTCAAGCAGCTAATCAGACTACATATCCTAAGGTATATCAATAAATCAGGTTGTCATGAGTACTCCTAATGAAGGATTGTTTGTGCAAATTTTACCGTTACTGTCTTCAGCTAGTATTCAGCAATTGATTAATTGCCCTGTTGCTCCCAATGGAATATGCAAAGTAGTCATAAATACAGCAATTTTTAAATGTCTTTATATGCTTTAAGTGATAGAGAAATGGCAATTTCAAATATATACTCTAACTCTTTGGTAACATGAACTATAGGATTTGTCTAGATTAATTGCTGTTCAAAATAGATATAGTTTTCCAGAAAAAAAAAAAAAAAAAAAGAAAGAAAAAAAGATATTTACACTACTTTACTAGCTATGTTCTTCTAGATATTTACACTACTTTACTAGCTATGTTCTTCTAGTAGTTATTTTTTCTCCTTGTGAAGCTTAAGTTTACCCTTAATCTAAAAGTTTAGTTCAATTTTTGATGGCTGAATTTTGTTTCTGGTTCTACTTCTAGATTACAGAGCCAGACACTGCAGACAGTGAGACCATCAGCTACTGGAACCGGTTGGGATCCAACAGCAGCTAATGGAGCGACTGGGGACTTCTGCCAGGAGCAGGAGTAGTGTTTTGTTGAAAATCAGTTACTAGTTGGGAACAAGCATGAGTGAGGTAGGGTGGGATTCCACACTAGAGGCTGGTTCAGAGCCAGACTACAACTGTGTGCCTAGCACTAGCTGCTGAGCGTGGTAAGTGAATATCCGCATCTTCCCAAACCTGGTGTGCTGGAGTGTGTAAGTAGGGGACCCACGGGGTGGGCAAGAGGGCTTAGGATATGGGCAGAGGTGTAGGAAGACAGAGAGACCATGTCAGTTCATTAAGGGTCCATGAATGTGCATGTGCTTGTTAAGCTAGAATGTGCTCCGTGTATGCCTGTATTATTGAAAGAGACAATAGTTTTGGCTGGGGGAGCCTGTGTGGTTGGTCATGTCTTGTCTTTCTCTGTGTGAATCTGTACATTTCTGGGGTCTGTGCTTAGCTTTGCTACTGGTTTAACTTGAAGAAGGGAAAGCATCAGCCTTGTCCTCCAGGGTGGGCAGGGTCCCCTAGCAGCCATGCAGGACTAGCCCCAGGCCAGACTGGCCGGAGAAAGTGGCCATGTTTGTAACAAAATTTAACAGCATTCATTTCTCCGTTCCTACTTTTGATGCCAAAAACAGGAATGAGGATTGCATCTTTACATGAGAATATTTTTTACCTCCTGGAGAAGACAGACTATGTAATAATTTAAGCAGAAGTCACGTAAATTAAATACTGGGACAGCATAATACTATTTTAAATTTGCCTTAGCTTTGCAAATAAAATTCAATCAGTTAGAGCTTTCATTGAGATAATTTTCCAGACCATTAGATGATTATCCAATCCTGATGTAAAAGGGATCAAATTTTTACTTTGTAGGGAATAGAACATCTTAAGACTTGAAGGAAGATTCAAATTTTATGAGAAATTAGAATAATCAAGGAAGAAACTGCTTAATATCCAACAGAAAACTCCCATGGTACAACTAGAATTCACTTGAAACAAACTGACCACCTGATAGATAGCATATATTTAGGTAGTATAAAGGTAGATTTTAGAATAAACTGAAGCAGAATCCTCTGGAATTGAAACCACTTAGAGAATGAAAATTTTTTTTTTAGGTTATGCTGTACTGACCTACTTTGCATGCATTTTCATAGCAACTACAAACATATCAGTAGTCTTTGGTTAAAAGATATCAATCATAATTATGATTGAGGAACATGTCTGCTCAAGCAGAGGAAAGCATTTTAAGATTATTAGTAGTGAAAGCATAGAGCTATACGATGAACATCATTTACAGATTTTTCTGTTGCTAACATGCAAACAGTATTTCTTGCTTTTAGAAAGCTGATGGCTTTTCCCCCCCCCCCCCCCCATCAATGGTTGATTTACTTCCCTTGGCTGTTTTTCATTAACAGAGATAAGAATAAACAAGAACATATATGCATGGTACTGAAAATTCCACCACATTTCAGGAGAAAAGTAGCATTAAAACAAAAACAACAAACAAACAAATAAAGGAATAAAATTTGGCAGCCTGGACTAAGTGTAAGGAAACAGCAAAGCATGTTTATTATAAGGCTGTGAACAAGTTATTGAAAGTACAAAACAACTGATAATAGGATTTCGTTATGTTATTATTTAGGACCATGTCAAAGGCTTTGCATAAGCCAGGCCCCATCATAAGAAAGATGTTGAGCAGTTGGAGCAGGTCCAGAGGCAGGCCATGATGATAATCATAGGGGTAGAGCACCTCTCTTATGAAGAAAGGATGAAGGAGTTGGTTTTGTTCAGTTTAGAGAAGAGAAGCCTGGAGAAGGTTCCAGGGAGACCTCATTGTAGCCTTGCAGTACTTGAGGGGATCTTGCAAGCAGGATTGGGACTGACTGTTTATGTGGTTTGATATTGATAGGACAAGGGCAACAGTTTCAAACTCAAAGAGGAGAGAATTAGGCTACACGTTAGGATGAATTTTTTTACTCAAAGGGTGGTGAGGCACAGGTACAGGTTGCCCAAAGAGGTGGACGCTCAAACCTGGAGGCATTCAAGGCCAGTCTGAATGGGGCAACTGTATCCAGTGGGTGGCAACCATGCCCACAGCAGAGGCTTGTAACTAGAGGACTAAAGTTCTTTGCAATGTAAGCCATTCTATGATTCTATGATTTCAGGAAACATTTTATTTAAATCAACTAAGTTACCTCCAATGCTGTAAAAGCTGGAATTGCAGTGTTTTCTTCCCAGTAATTATGGGATAACTTTTTATACTACTTCAATGTCCTTCTTATAAGGCTTTGTTTTTTTTTTTCCTCATGTTTCTTTTCATGTTACTTCTCTGATAAAAAATTAATTTTAGTAACTAAAAGTTTCCACATATTTCAGGCCGGGATACTGTTTTCCATGTCGCTTCCTTTTCTATTCTTTTTTTCCCTCTGTTATGTAAATATTTCCCAAAAGGAAACACGTGGACATTTGCTACGGACTGAACAGTTATTAATATAGTAACATTTTGTATGAAGTGTTTTATGCATAAAAATATTTTTTCTTTTCATTTTGGCAATGTATATAACATACATAAAACTCCTTTATAGCACAGTTTTCTAAACTGTTCTAGGCTTACAAAACTATTTTATATTATTTGAATGCCATTTATTATTTTTACTTTTATTTTTATTTTTATTTTTATTTTTATTTTTATTTTTATTTTTATTTTTATTTTTATTTTTATTTTTATTTTTATTTTTATTTTTATTTTTATTTTTATTTTTATTTTTATTTTTATTTTTATTTTTATTTTTATTTTTATTTTTATTTTTATTTTTATTTTTATTTTTATTTTTATTTTTATTT
>JAPSGF010000008.1:19068544-19078671 GCA_035772895.1 Perdix hodgsoniae
TTTATTTATTATTCCAGAAGATATTTCTTTGGAATTCTATTCTGGGGAAAAAGAAGGAAAAAAAAAAAAAAAAAGCCTTTGGATCTAGTCTGCCTTGTTTTAAACATCTTTTGTTCTTTGTACATTTCACAGAACTTTGAATAAAATATACAGAAATATCTTTATATGGAATGCAGTCCTAGTAACTTACAGTGAGCACTGCTGGTGTCTGTGTTTTGTAGGATATGGTGCTTAAAGATTTGACTTCTCTATTGGGATTGCTATAACATTATTCTAGATTTCAGAATGCTTACTGTCTTTTGTTCAGCTGGCTATGATTTTCTTACAAGTATTCCAGTCTGCCCTTTATAGTAAATGAGAGAGATTTTTCTGAGATTTATTTTTTGTTGTTGTTAGAAGATGTATATGCTTTTAATGAACTATAAAGATTTTTATAAGTAAATTGAAAATTAAAAAGATGACATTTTTTTCCATATTGCCTTTGCACATGTTACCAGACTTTATATAACCAGCAGTGAAACAGGAAAACAAAAAACATCTGAGTGCTTATTTGTATTTGCAAATTTTCATAGCTAGTGATGATCATGTGTTAGGATTTTCCATGTTTCCCATGCTCCATTTTGGATGGAACAATAATCTTTCATTTGGACACCATAAAGGAAAATTGTAGGCAAAAACAAGCAACAAAGATGGCAATAGCATAGAAAAATCAAAGAATTCTGAGGATATTGCTGAATAAACACTGTCTTAAAATCTCAGAATGTAACTGTTACCACTCAAGACATGAGTCACAGTAAATAGTTTTATATTAAATAACTAATGAAGATGATTGAGGTCTCATAGTAAAGCAAATTATAATAAATGGCAAGTATTTAAGTGGAAATCATTTTCCAAGAAGAAATTTTCTAAGGAGCACCTGTCTCATTACAATCTGTTCTGCAATGATGATTTAATAATTTAGAAGAGAAAGCACCAGTTACTGAATTACCAATAGAACATCCTACTCAACATACTGTAACAGTTTGTCATTCAGCCTTGACCCAGTTTGTTTATGAGAGTTAATGGAACAATAATTTAAATGACTTAATCTAAAGATAAATATAATTTTTGTATACAAAATGTCTTTTCTGTCAATGGATATTTGTACTTTAAAGAAATTCAGTCATCAGTATAAGCAGAATGGGTAGCAAATACTGTGATAAAGAGGGCCAATAATTTATATCAGAATATTTTTTTTGTTAGCCCCAGTTTTAGTAGTTTAATTATTCATAATTAACTTATTCTCTCAGGGATATAGAAGAAAATATACTGAAAAACTCATAGAATATATTGAATAAGGACAGGAAAAAAAAACAAAACAACTTGAATTTAGGAGACTGGAAGTGGGAATTGTGAGTCAGAGAAAATGAATGAGGAAAGAGTGTGAGCACAAGGAGACTAAAAAAGAGATAGAAAGACGTTACTATCCTTTTTAGTCAAATAGATGCTTTCATTAAATAAGGAAACCACAAATGAGATTAGAGGCTTAATCAATAGTAGGATAGGGATCAGAAACCAGAGAGAGGATTGAGATATGATTTATAGAAAAACCGAGAAAAAGATTTGTAAGAGTGATTAACAGGAAAGTGATCTGATTCTGATAAATGCTTTGGAAAAGCAACTCCACATGAGCTCACATAGAGCTCTTCAAAGTACTGGATATTTTGTAATAATCTCTCATGTTTTAGCTTTCCATTTATAAAAAAAGAGATAATAACCACTCACAGGGTGTTGTAAAAATAAATGTATTAATGATCACAAAGCGCTTGGATGCAGTAATGATGATCATTAGGAAAAGTTTCTGAGGAAATTAATTTTGTCTTCAGAGTATGTTTAAAATAGTCTGAATTAATGAAGGGGAGAACTGTGTACTGAATGACAGAGAACAGAAAACTGATCAGCAAGTAAGCGAAAATTTTTCTGTGACCTGAAAGAGTCTAGGGCGTCTCATGTTAAAAAAAAAGAAAAAAGAAAAAGTCATTGTGTCAAAAATCTATGCCATAGAATCATAGAATGATCTGTAGAATCCTAGAATAGTTTAGAACGAAAGGTATCTTAAATAAGACATGTTCAACCCACAAAATGCAGACCACATATGTCCCAGCACAGTCCACAGTATGGCCCACCTGCATCTCACACCATCATGGCGGTGGCTCTGTCTCACAGAGGGGCCTGGTCTGGCCCTGGGCATGCAATTGTCACTTAGCACCAACTGAACATCAGTGCACTGCTAACCTCATCTGGGATGAGAGGACATTGAAAGGATGCTGGGAGCGTGCAGTTCAGTGCAGTACTAACTCAAGCTACAGCAAGTAAGTTTATGGATTTTGATACACTGCCTAAACGCAGTTCTGTGAAGAGTAAAAAATATGCAGCTATACTTCTGATAAAGAAATTTGAGAATGGGTTTCAAGACTGCAAATAAATAAATAAATAAATAAATAAATAAATAAATAAATAAATAAATAAATATATTTTTAATGTTTATTTGCATCTCTACTTTCTGTCAACATAAATACATTATTTAAATATTTGGAAATGAATGTATAGAGTTGCAATCAAAAATCCAGTGAAATCTCTTTGCCAGAATTTTATAAGCCCTCTCTAACCAAAGAAGTATATCCCTCACTTCACAGTCATGCTTCACTCGTTTTCTGGCAGCACATACATTTTTGAACAACTGTTTCCAAGGATGAAGCAAAGAAATAGGAAAATTTAATTGGACATCCCTAATAAACATCCTGAGAACTAACTGAGAATAGTAACCACTTCCATACTGATGCATTCATTTAATAAAAACAAGGTCAAATATCCCAGTAGTTTCATGTTTTTGTTGGTCTCTTTTTTTACATGTTTTAATAAGAAAACATTAAAAGTTAAAATAAGTTTAATTAATATATATTAGCTGTATCATATATATTTTTATGAGGGCTCCTCCTAATTTATTGCCTCTTGTTTTATGATGTTGGCCCACAATATCAGAAGCTGATGTTGGCAGTATGGCAGTAGAGGCTGAACCTTCCAGCAGTATTCCATCCCATTTTCTTGTCATTTGACAGATGGCAGCAGAGGGACAGTCTGACAAATGACGCCTGACATGGAAGTGTGTATGAAGCAAAGGTGTGGAATTGAATTCCTCCATGCAGAAAATATTGCACTCTCTGACATTCATCTATGCTTGCTGAACATTTATGGAGATCAGCCAGTGAATGTGAGTGCAGTGAGGTGGTGGGTGGTACGTTTCAGCAGTGGCAACATTGTCAGTGAGTCAGTGCAGTACCAGTGCAGCACACAGGTTCTTCTTCGTCGCTGGTGAGATTAATTGGCTAATGGTCACCTCATTCATTTTACCTCATCTCCTTCTATGACTGGTGACCAGACTGGTAGATGAAGGAAAGGTTGTTGACGTAGTCTACCTAGACTGCAGCAAAGCCTTTGACACGGTCTCTCACAGGCTTCTTATGGGGAAACTGGCTGCTCATGGTCTGGACAGGTACACACTCCTTTGGGTAAGAAACTGGCTAGATGGCCAAATGAGTGGTGGTTTGTCATGGTTTTATGATTTTTGGTCATCAGTATTCCACACCATAACATCATGTAATGCATTGGGGGTGGGGTTTGGTGTCTGCCGAGTGTTCGTCCGTCGTAGAAGAACATTTCCCCAGGAGACTTTGCGGTCAGCAAGGGGATATAACTCCAAGCAAGGTCACCTGAGTCTTTCTTCTTTGCCTGCTCTTCTTTGCCTTCGCTTTGCTATCTGCGCTCCGCCGCCTGCGCTTTGCTATCTGCGCTTCGCCACCTGCACTTCGCCGTCTGTACTTCAGTCACTCAACTGGACTGCACTTCTCACCCCAGCATTGTGGTGAGGTCTATACAATTCAAACAGACTCTCTCTCTCTCTCTCTCTCTCTCTCATACTATATTTAGTAAAATCATTTGTTCCACCTCAGATCAGTGCTGTTGTTTTCAAGTATTTTGGGGTCCCCTGCTTCCCCTTTCCCAGAGGCGCAGATCCGCAGATCCCTCCGCCCTGCTGGTCACTGAACTGGGCCGGACCAGCCCATAAACCATTGACATGGTTAATGGAGTGAAGTCCAGCTGGCGACCTGTTCCAAGTGGTGTCCTCCAGGGTTTGGTACTGGGGCCTATCTTGTTTAATATCTTTATTGATGACCTAGATGAGGGGATTGAGTGTACCCTCAGTAAGTTTGCAGATGACACCATGTTGGGAGGTGGTGTGGATCTGCCTGGGGGTAGGGAGGCCATTCAGAGGGATTTAGATAAGCTGGATCACTGGGCTGAGGTGAATGGGATGAGGTTCAACAAGGCCAAGTGCTGGGTCCTGCACTTTGGCCACAACAACCCATGAAGCGTTATAGGCCTGGGGACAAGTGGCTGGATGATTGTGAAGAGGAAAGGGACCTGGGGGTGTTGGTTGATGCTCGGCTGAACATGAGCTGACAGGTGCCCAGGTGGCCAAGAGGGCCAACAGCATCCTGGCCTGCATTAGAAATAGTGTGGCCAGCAGGAGCAGGGAGGTGATCATCCCCCTGTACTCAGCACTGGTGAGGCCACACCTCGAGTACTGTGTTCAGTTTTGGGCCCCTCACTACAGGAAAGACATTAAGGCCCTGGAGCGTGTCCAGAGAAGGGCAACAAAACTGGTGAGGGGTCTGTAGCACAAGTCCTATGAAGAGCGGCTGAGGGAGCTGGGATTGTTTAGTCTGGAGAAGAGGAGGCTCAGGGGAGACCTCATTGCACTCTACAACTTCCTGAAGGGAGGTTGTGATAAGGAGGGATTTGGCCTGTTCTCCCAGGCAACAAACATGACCTGGGGAAATGGCTGCAAGTTGTACCAGAAGAGGTTTAGGTTAGACTTAAGGAAGAACTTTTTTTCTCAGAGAGTGGTCAGGCACTGGAATGGCTGCCCAGGGAGGTGGTGGAATCGCCATCCCTGGCAGTGTTCAAGAGGCGTCTGGATGAGGAGCTGCGAGATCTGGTTTAGTGCTTGTGGTAGCAGTGGCAATGTGAAGACAGTTGGAGTAGATGATCTTATAGGTCATTTCCAACTTTGTGATTATATGGTGGTGACTGTGTTGAAAAAGTGTGTTTTGTAGTTGAGAATTTGCTCTGTGAAAGAGTGTTTCCATGGAAATAAATAGGATGCATTACCTTCAGTGCAACCTTCAAAGATGTAGCCCTAGACAATTCCTCTTCACTCAGCATGGCCCAGACAAGCCAAAAGGTTAGACACCCATGCTTTAAACCAACTACCCTGCCAGAGGCAGGGATATCTTCCACTAGATATGATTGTAGAACTCGTGTATAAAAGAAGTAAGCTTAGAAACTGTAATTGCCCCATCTGTTAACTTTTGGATGTCTGACCTTGGAACTCTAATAAAATTCAGTATAATATTTAATGTGTAGTTAAACAGTGTTATAAGTTTCAGTCTTTTATGCGCTGTCTTTTAATTAGTATAGTGTATGGAGTATGGGTAGGTGGGTGGGCTCATGATTTACATATTTATAGGATCCTGAGGGCATTTTTACATTTTTCCATGCTTGGTGAAACATAGGGCTGAAACCTAATTAAAGTTTTCTTTAATTGCTTAGTTGTGTGTGCGTGTTTGCATATGGAGGAAGCTTATAATATGTTTTATAGACAGAATTCAAGCCATTTTATATAAGCAGCATGTTGGATGAAACCAAATTTTGATAGATGTTTTTATATCAGTGAAGAGGAAATAAGGAACTTCTGTTTCCTGTTGTGCATTTACTCAAGTTCAGTAAATTAAGACTGTTTGGAGACTTCACAATCATCACATCATCATACGGTGGTCACCAGAGGATACTTCTTATGTTATTGTTATAAATGGAGAGAAACTATGCTAAATGCTTTTTGATTTTATTTTATTCTTGATTTATAAAAATAATTATAAGAAGTGATAAGCAAAATGGCTGTGATGTTACCATGTTCAATGAGAAAGAGTAAAAAGAAAGTGTATAGTTGTTTCGACTGAGAATCTAACTTCTGTATTGAAAATAATTTCCGCTTTTGGAGCATTAGATAACTTAATTTTATCAAGGTGCTTTGAACATTAGTGAAAACAACCTGAAGAACTCAGGACAAATTGACCCAGGAACTGCGCTCTGTTCTGAAATTACATCACTGAAATACTAAATAATATTAATAGACTTCATGGATGTTTTAGGTACATATATTTTACTATTCTAGATCAATGGATTTATATTTGCTGTTCTGATTTCTCCCATCTCCAAACTTAAATGCATAACATTCCATCTCATGCCTTGTGTAGAGTCAGCAACATAAATTATTATGTTCTTAAGGAACCTCAAAAGGTCTTCTTTTCCTATTCATTTTTTATTAAACCTTCTAAAAAGCATATTTGTATATATTTTAATTTCCTTGTCAGTCTAACTCAGTTTGACTTCTGATAATTCTCATTTTATCTCTATGTCTCACAGGTTATCGAAAGTGACTCAATTGCTTTTATAATCAATACCATTCCTGAGCAGGTCGGAATAGAGTCTTCCATCTGGGGAGGAATAATTGCATGCACTGGTACAGGTTGGGGGATGACCTACTGGAGTGGAGCTCTGCAGAGAGGGTCATGGGTGTCCTGGTGGAAGACAGGTTGGCCATGAGCCAGCAGTGTGCCCTTGTGGCCAAGAGGGCCAATGGCATTCTGGGGTGCATTAAAAAGAGCGTGGCCAGCAGGTTGAGGGAGGTGATCCTCCCCCTCTACTCTGCCCTGGTAAGGCCTCATCTGGAGTACTGTGTCCAATTCTGGGCTCCCCGGTACAAAAAAGACAGGGATCTCTTGGAAAGAGTCCTTCAGAGGGCCACAAAGATGGTGAAGGGCCTGGAGCATCTCTCCTATGAGGAAACGCTGAGGGAGCTGGGTCTGTTTAAACTTGAGAAGAGAAGACTGAGAGGAGACCTTATCCAGGTCTATAAATACCTAAGGTGTGGGGGGTAGAGTGGCGAGACTGGACACTTTTCAGCAGTATGTGGAGACAGGACAAGGAGAAATGGCCAGGAACTGCAGCACAGGAAGTTCCGCACAAATGTGCGCAAGAACTTCTTTACGGTCAGGGTGACGGAGCACTGGAACAGGCTGCCCAGGAGGTTGTGGAGTCTCCTTCTCTGGAGATATTCAAGACTCGCCTGGATGCCTACTTGTGCAACCTGGTGTAGGGGGGTTGGACTCGATGATCTCTGGAGGTCCCTTCCAACCTGTACAAGTCTGTGATTCTGTGATTCTGTAATAGATGCCCTGTCGTCTTCTTCTTCATTCTCAGTGTTGTTGTGCTTTCTTTCTTCTCCTATCACTAACATCTGCATACATGAGTTTGTGAACAAAAGAGTAGCAGAATACTCTGTCAGAAAAGTTTATTTCTTGTCCAGATCAGGGTTCTGATCCATTTCCCAGGGAAATGACAATACAGCTATGTCAGGATAAGGAATGGAGCACACCCTACTGGCATTACAAAGACCATACAAAAATGTAAGTCAAATTAAACCTTTAATTTGAAAGAATGGAGAGTACTGATCATCACAATCTGTAACACTTTAAGATTACTAAGTAGAGAGAAGATATGATAACTGCCAAAAGTCAATGCAAGTTAGAGCTTGCAAAGGGACTTAGCATAGAATTCTTCCTCACCCTTTCAAAATTTCTTCTATTTAACAATGCTACTCTTAATTATTGTCATTCACATTAAAATGCCAAGACTAATGGTTCATTTGTGTGATATTTGATATTTGATATTTGTGTGAGATACTGAAAGATAGGTAAGTAGGTTATAGGCAAGTTAAACATGAGCCTTCCAGTCATGCAGAGAAATGCATGATGCTAAAACGAAAAGTCAGTAGATCTACTATGCATCTTTAAATGACTGCTGTAATTACATTTCAAACTGTGTTTCCCTACATGATTGATTCCTACTAATACTTCCACAGGACAAAAAGTATAAAATGTATTGTTTAAAGCACATTGTGCAACTTTAAAACTGAGAAGATCTTAAACCTCAAAATATTTTTTTTTTGGCATCAAAACTTATGTAGCAATAAACAAACCTGACAGGATTAATAAATCTCATTTCCATTTGAAATAATAACTTTTTGGGTTTTGATAGATACCAAGATCAATGAATTTATGCCTGTGGGCTATTTAAATGGAATGAGATATTAAATGCTCAATGGAGTACAACCAGAATTGATACCCTTTTCTGAAGCTAGTAACCTATTACAATGAGAATCAAATTTGCACTATATTGATGTATAATCCATAATTAGGCACCTGACCTCAACTTTTCAGGCTGCCTTCATTCTGATACTACACTGCAAAAGAATGAAAACTTCTGAGTTGTTGCTTTAGAGTTTTCTGGGATTTGACTCTCAGGTTTGACAAAACCCCCTTCTGAAATGAAGTCATGTGTGATTTCACCACAGAAAGTCAAACAGATGTAGTGAAGGAAAGAGTTATCTATTAGCAAGCACATATTCAGAGTAACCACCTTCATTAAAGAGAAAAAGGGTAGCCTAGTATTTTCACTTCATAGCCTATTTCTGGAAAACAATGCAAGTTAGCACTGCCTTCTTATGTTTTTGATTGCCACCCTACAGCATGACTTAATGTTTATCTGGGATTCTTCACACTAAATCTCCTATCTTAAAATGACTATCCCCAGTATTCAAGATGCAGATTGAGAATTAAGGAGGGATAGACAAAGTATAAACCAAAATTTATGGGTAGATTTGTTTGATACTTTCACAGCATTTTTTTTTTCCATAATT
Source organism: Perdix hodgsoniae (assembly GCA_035772895.1). Taxonomy (NCBI): domain Eukaryota; kingdom Metazoa; phylum Chordata; class Aves; order Galliformes; family Phasianidae; genus Perdix; species Perdix hodgsoniae. The sequence goes on from JAPSGF010000008.1 coordinate 19,077,405, forward strand.
TTCTTCATGTAATAAAAGTCATAAAATTACATAAAATTGTTTTTCACACAGCTATGACATGATTCATATATAAAAATTTCAGTGTACATGTTTCCTTCAGTATGCTAAGGAGTCTTCAATAGAGATTTATTCAAGACATTTGAACTTTGCCTATACCAGCTGTGAAGCATATCAAGAATTATACTCCCATGCTGGAATTTCATCATGGATATTTCACAGTGTTTAACTGCCCACAGCACACTGTAGTATGACCATAGCTTTCTCCAAGACAACTTTTGTCCTGTTCATTGGGTGTTAACTAAAGTGACTAGGGATCATTCTCAAAATAGAAGTACTGTGTGTCTTGGAAAATAGAAGACTTTAAAATCATGGATATGGACCCTTACATATGATTTGGTCTCAGTGACAGGGATACTTCAAACAATCATGGAATGCCATTAGGAACTAATGTGTGGAAGGAGAGCAGCAGAAGATACACCTTTGTGTTTACTCCTGAAGCTTTCAGCAGATATAATTCTTGGACGTATTTGAATTCTCTTGAATAAGGTTTGCTATCTGGCAATACCCATTATTGGTCTGTTAGGAAATTTGAACAAAATATGTGTAATACTCATTCATTTTACCTTTTCTTTTAGAAGCACTTTTTTTTCCAGTTTAAGGTGACCTCTCAAGTGCTGATTTTATTTTATCTCTAGACTTGCTTTCAGGATTGGATGGACTCACCTCTGTAAAGCAAGGTCAAATGCAATGTTTCATCAGAGCCAAACTGATGAACTCATAAATACCTTCCCTGATGGATAAAAGTTGCAGTGAGTTCCTGTATTTTTGAGGCATGACATTTATTATTCTAAGCTATTTATTCACTAAAAAAAAATAAAGGATCAAGAGATGAATGCCAGGTGGCTTAATTAATCCTGTTGTGTTTCTGTCATGACAGTGAGGTAAAAAAAACTACACATACAAGTTTGTTAAAGTTCTCACTTTAGAAATTTTCATGTTGAACAACAAAAAATAATTCAAGCATTAATTTTGAGCACATAGATCTTTCCATCAACCCCTCAAAGATTGAGCAAATATTTTAAGATAGGATATTTATGTAGGTCACTGTGAAAGTAATGCCACCTACTTATTTCCACGGAAACTACAGCAGATACCAAGAGCACAATAGTAATATTTGATAGAGCAAATTCTCAACTACAAAGTACTACTTTTCAACATTGTCACTATCATTAGCTATGCATTTTTGTGAACACTGAACAGAAACCTG
>JAPSGF010000008.1:19078771-19149128 GCA_035772895.1 Perdix hodgsoniae
TATAGGAAACACACTTCCTTTTTAGCTGAGGTACAGATACATAAAGCAATCATTGTTGATAGATTAACATTTAATTTTTATTTTCTCCCTTTAGGTTACAGAGATTTCTAACAAAAGTAACCAGGGGAGATAGAGATCAAATAAAAATCATCTACCAATGCATAGGTGCTTAGTGTACAAGTTTTACTTCATAAAACTTTTACATTCTGTTTTTGTTTCATATCTTCAAAATATTTTCACTGTTATGCACATCTTTGAAACTACTAGGTAATCAACAAATCTAAGTTTCTGCTTGCAGCAACTGCAAAATTGCTATGGTTGCTTTATTATTTGGCTGATGTTCTTGACTTCATATGTGCAGTTTTTCTTAATGCAGATAGAATAACTAATTTATTTTCCCTTTTGTTTCCATTGAATGCAGAATCTTACAGATGTGCTTGGACCTGAATAAACTTTTCTATAGAACTATTCACAGTCAAAACTGCTAAATTCATTGATATAAAGAAGTATCACGGAATTCAGTAATTACTCCTCTAATGCTCCTGAATGAATTTATTAGAATCTTGTTAAAAAAACTTTTAACATGAACTCTTAATTGAGATTGTGAAATATAAATGGCATTTGAAACTACAGCAAATGGATAATTTGCCTTTTGAACATCTTGCTATGAATAAACTTTGGAAACATGACTTAAACTTATGATCTTGTGATCAAGAATTCACATTTGCTTTCTGTTTAGTAAACACTATCTTTGTTACTGTTATTATTATGGTTGGAGCTTAAGGATGTTATGTTTTGGATTTAGGAGAAAAACTACATTGTTAACACTCTGATGTTTAAGTTGTTGCTGAGATGTTGCTGTACTGAGCTTTTCATACTGTCTTGACAGTATGACATACCCCCAAGAGAGGGGTCTTGGAACACACAAGAAGCTGAGAGGGGACAGAACCAGGACAGATGATCCAAACTGGCCAAAGGGTTATCCCAAAGAACATGTTGTCCTACAGAACTATAAAACTGGAGGATGTGGTCTAAGGGGAGCAGACACTGACTGGGGACTGGATGGGAATCAGCTGGAGTGTGGTAAGCAATTGTATTGAGCATCACGTGTTTTGTAAACACAGATATGTATGCACACACAGACATAGGTCACAATGAAAGTATCCTATTTATTTTCATGGAAACTACAACAGATACAAAGGCACAATAACTTGACAGAGAAAATTCTCAGCTAAAATACACTATTTTTAACATAGTCACACAGAATCACAGAATCACAGAATTATCAAGGTTGGAAAAGACCTAAAAGATCATCCAGTCCAACCATCACCAATACTCCCCAGCTAAATCCTATCCCTCAACACAACATCCAAACGTCTCTTGAACACATCCATGTTCGGTGACTCCACCACCTCCTTCGGCAGTGCATTCCAATGCCTGACCACCCTTTCCGAGAAGTAATATTTCCTAATGTCCAGCCTGAATCTCCCTTGGCGCAGTTTGAAACCATTGCCTCTAGTTCTATCACTGTCTACACAAGAGAAAAGGCCGACCCCTAGCTCACCACAACCTCCCTTCAGGAAGTTATAGAGAGCTATAAGGTCTCCCCTGAGCCTCCTCTTCTCCAGGCTGAACAATCCCAGCTCCTTCAGCCGTTCCTCATAAGGCCTGTGCTCCAGGCCCCTCACCAGCTTCGTAGCCCTCCTCTGAACACGTTCCAGGGCCTCAATGTCTTTCTTGCAATGAGGGGCCCAAAACTGAACACAATACTCGAGGTGCGGCCTCACCAGTGCAGAGTACAGGGGGACAATTACCTCCCTATTCCTGCTAGTAACACTGTTTTTGATGCAAGCCAGGATGCCATTAGCCTTCTTGGCCACCCGGGCCCACTGTCGGCTCATGTTCAGCCGAGCATCAATCAACACCCCCAGGTCCGTTTCCTCCACACAGTCCTCCAGCCACTCCGCCCCAAGCCTATAGCGCTGCCTGGGGTTGTTGTGGCCAAAGTGCAGGATTCGGCATTTGGTCTTGTTGAACTTCATCCCCCTGGCTTCAGCCCAGCTCTCCAGCCTGTCCAGATCCCTCTGCAGGGCCTCGCTACCCCCAGGCAGATCCACACTCCCAGCCAATTTGGTGTCATCTGCGAACTTACTGAGGGTGCACTCAATGCCCTCATCCAAGTCATCAATAAAGATATTGAAGAGGATAGGCCCCAGCACCGACCCTTGGGGAACACCACTCGTGACCGGTCACCAGCTGGATTTAACTCCATTCACCACCACTCTCTGAGCCCGGCCCTCCAGCCAGTTCCTTACCCATCCAAGAATGTACCCGTCCAAGCCACGGGCTGCCAGCTTCTGCAGGAGAATACCGTGGGAGACAGTGTCAAAGGCTTTGCTGAAGTCTAGGTAGACCACATCAACAGCCTTTCCCTCATCCAGCAGATGGGTCACTATATCATAAAAGGAGATCAGGTTGGTCAAACAGGACCTGCCTTTCATGAACCCATGCTGGCTAGGCCTGATCTCCTGGCCATCCCGCACATGCCGCATGATCTCCCTCAAGACAATCTGTTCCATAACCTTCCCTGGAACCGAGGTCAGGCTAACAGGCCTGTAGTTCCCCGGATCCTCCTTACAACCTTTCTTGTAAATGGGAGTCACGTTGGCAAGCCTCCAGTCTTCCGGGACCTCACCAGTCAACAAGGAGCGCTGGTAGATGATGGAAAGCGGCTTGGCTATCACCCCCGCCAGTTCCCTCAGCACTCTCGGGTGGATCTCATCCGGCCCCATGGACTTGTGGCAGTCCAGTTGGAGTAGTAAGCCTCTGACTGTTTCTTCCAGAATCACAGGGGGTTTAGCATGCTCCCCAGGCGAGACTACCAGGTCAGAGAGAGGAGTACCCCGAGGATAACTGGTCTGACCTTTAAAGACAGACGTAAAGAAGGCATTCAGAACCTCCGCCTTTTCCTTATCCTCAGTGGTCACATTCCCAGCATCATCCAGCAAAGAGTGGATATTCTCCTTTGTCCTCCTCTTACTGTTAATGTATTTATAAAAGAGTTTCTTATTCCTTTTCACCCCAGCGGCCAGGTTAGATTCAAGCTGGGCTTTTGCCTTTCTGATTTCACCTCTACACATCCTAACGGCTTCCTTGTATTCATTCTCAGTTGCCCGTCCCTCCTTCCACAGGCGGTAGATTCTCTTTTTCTCCCGGAGCCTCAAGAATAGCTCCCTAGTCACCATCATTAGCTATGCATTTTTGCCAGCAATGAACAAGAGCATGCATGCCACACATGTAAAAATCTGTGCCAGTGGAGGCTACCTACTGTTGCCAGCACCACTACAGAAACACACTACCCATCACCTCACTGTGGTCTCACCCACTGTTTAGTCCCTGTAAACATTCAGCAAGCGTAAATGAATGTTAATGTGTGCCATTTTTACTGTATGGAGGAATTCAGTTCCACATCTTTGCAACATTCTCACTTCCACGTCAGACACCATTTGTCAGACTGCCCTCTGCTTTCATCTATTGCATGACAACAAAATAGAACACTATTGGAATGTTCAGCCTTGACTGCCAGATGTCCAGCATCTGCCTCTGATACTACAGGCTAACATAATAAAACAGAAAGCACTACTTTTGGAGCAGCTTTCATGTATACATCTGTGCATCTATATTAATAAAATCATTACTATTATTTTTTCCTTCCTTTTCTTTCAAGTAAATAATGTTTTTCTCAACTCATGAGTTAAACTCTTTTCTTTTCTGATTCTGTTCCCCATCCCACTTAGAGAGGAAAGTGAGCGATTGCCTATGTGTTGTTCCACTGACTGCTGGGTTAAATCAAGACAGCTTTCCATTTCCTAAAATTCTACTGGAGACAAACGAAAATTCTGGCAAAAATCCGCTTTCATTTCTTCTTCACTTCTGTGACAATGTTTTTATTTTCTCTCTTTTCTTAGTTACTTAAAAAAAGCATAACCTTGGAAAATAATAATTTTAAAAAAAACAGCCAAACAAAAAAATACCTTAATTTTAAAATTTAGCAGATTTTTTCAGAACTTTAGATCAAACAGATCTTTAGCTACACATAGCTGGTCTTTCTAGTTTGCTTCATAAAAATCACCAGTGGCACAGGAAGCTACTCACAGAATCAAAGGGACTGGAAAGGACCTCAAGAGGTTATCATATCCAGCATCCCTGCTAAAGCAGGTACCCTACAACAGTTTGCACAGGTAGGCGTTCATACGGGTCTTGAATATCTCCAGAAAATGAAACTTCACAACTTCTCTGGGCAACCTGTTTCAGTTTCTCCATCATACTTACCATAAAGATGTTCTTCCACATTTTAGTACAGAACTTCCTGTGTTCAAATTTTAGGCCATTACTCCTTATCCTATTGCTACACATCACCTAGAAGAGCCAGGCCTCATCAATTTGACTTTCGCTTCTCCTCAGATATTTCTAAACATTTATCAGATCCACTGTCAGTCTTCTTTTCCCTGGGCTGAACAAACAAATCCAGGTTACTCAGCCTGTCCTGATATGGGACCTGTTCCATGACTTTTATAATCTTTGTGGCCGCCCCCTGGCCTCCTTCTAGGAGAACTGAGGAGTGAGTCCAGAACTGGATACAGTAATCTAAACATGGCCTCAGCAGGGCGGACTAGATGGGGAGGATCACCTCCCTCAACCAGCTGGCCTCACCCATTTTAGCACTCCCCAGAATACCACTGGCCTTCTTGGCTACAGGGTTACACTGCTGGCTCATGGCTCAACCTGCTGTCCACCAGGACCTCCAAGTCCTTCTCCACAGAGCTCCTCTCCTGCAGGTCATCCCATAATCTGTACTGATACACAAGATTATTCCTCCCCAGTTGCAAGACTCTACAGTTGCTCTTGTTAAACCTCATTCGGTTTTTCTCTGCCAAACTCTGTACTCTGTCCAGGTCTTGTTGAACTGTAACAGAACCTTATGGTGTGTCAACCAATCCTTCCAGCTTTGAATCATCAGCAAATTTGCTGAGGGTGGACTCTATCTCCCCTACAAGGTTGTTGTTGAAGATGTTGAACAAGACCAGACCCAGCACCAGTGCCTTGGAAACACTGCTAGTTACAGGCTTCCAAACAGACTCTGAGCTGCTGCTGCTGACAGTCCTCTGAGCAATGCCAGTCAAACAGTTCTCAAGCCACCTCACCATCTGCTTATCTATCCCACATTTTCTAAGTTTCATAACAAGGATGTTGGGGGAGACAGTGTCAAATGCCTTGCTGAAGTCAAGGTACACAGCATATATTATGTTACACAGCATCCACTGCTCTCTCCCCATCTACACAGCCAGCAGTGACCTCACTTGAGGTCTACCAGGTTGATCAAGCATGATTTCCCTTTGCTGAATCCATGTTGACTACTCTAACCTTTTTCTCTTTCAATTGCATGGAGATGGCATCCAGAGCAAATTGTTTCATCACCTTTCCAGGGACAGAGGTGAGGCTGACTGGAATATAGATTTCTGGATCCTTTCTTGAAGACAGGAGTGACACTGGCTATCCTCCAGTCTTCAGGCATCACTCCCATTTGCTAGGACCTTTCAAAGATGATAGAGATCCAATAGAGAGCTGCCCAGGAGGTTGTCCAGTCTCCTTCTCTGGAGATGTTCATGACCTGCCTGCATGCCTACATAAGCAACCTGGTCTAGGGAGCTTGCTTTGTCAGGGGATGTGGACTAGATGATCTCTAGAGGTCTCTTCCAGCCCTTACAATTCTGATTCTATTCAGCAATCAGCTCTACCAGTTCTCTCAGCATATACGGAGTGCATCTCATCAGGGCCCGTGAATGTCTGCATTTTGGCTAGATGCTCTCTGACTAGATCCACCTTGACCAACGGAAAGTCTTCCTTTACCTAGACTTTCTCTCACTGTTTAACCTTTTGGGTCTAGGATTCCTGAGGGCTAGTCTTAGTAGTAAAGTCTGAAGCAACAAAGGCATTCATAGTCTTTGCCTTCTCAGCACCCTCTGTTAGCAAGGCATCCAACTCATAAATTAGGAGACCCATATTTTCCCTAGTCTTCCTTTTACTGTTGTTCTACTTAAAAACAAAAACAAAAAACAAACAAACAAACAAAAAAAAAAACCAATCAGACAAACAAAAAACTTTCTTGTTTTCTTTTCTCTCCTTTGCAAGCTCTGATTTCAAGAGGGCCTTGGCCTTCCTCATGTTATCCCTACAGGCCTTGACAATATTCCTATACTTTTCCCAGGTGGACAGGCCCTTTTTCCACATCTTCTGAGCCTTCTTCTTTCCTTTCTGTCTATCCATAAGCTCTTTGCTGATCCACACAGGCCTCTTCCACCTTTTCCTGATTTCTTACTCTAGGGATGCAACAATTCTGAGCTTAGAACAAGTGCTGTTTAAGCACCAACCAGCTCTTGTGGGCCCCCTTACCTTCTAACACTCTAGCCTATGTGATACCTCCAAGCAGATCTTTGAAGAAATCAGAGTTTGCTCTCCTGAAGTCCAGGGTAGCAATTCCACTCATTGCTTTGCTTCTTCCACACAAGATCTTGAACATTCTTTGGAGCTGTATGCCATTTCTTTTTATAATTAAAATAATTACTCTTTAAGATGCAAGGACAGTTATTTTACACATCAGTATAAAAGAAGAGTTTAAGCAAAGTACATGAATTTTAGAGCAACTTCTTTTAAATGTTCTTATAAATGATCTGAATTGATTGCTTGATTGCATACTAAGTTTTTGGATTATACTAAATACTGACTCCTTCAAGGATAGAGAGGACTTGTAAAGAGGTCTTGACTTGTTTCAACAGCAAAATTTGAGTAATTTTGTTTTTATTTTTGAAAGTGATAAAAATATTTCCAGTTGTACTGTGTAATGAGTGTAGAACTTCTGCATATTAATACCTACCTCTTTCTGATAATCATCAATTATAACCTACTGTGCATATCACCAAAAAAAAAAAAGGAATTTTATTACTTTTCTTATATCTTGCTTTATAAGAGGAATAAAAGAACATATGTAGTCTCCAAGAGGTGTGGAATTAAAATTGAGAGAGATTACAGTGAGATGACAGAAATTACTAGCATGCACATGCTATATTGCTTCAACTTTTAGACAGAAAAGCTTAATGGAGAAAGACAGAACTTCAGTACTGGGAGAATATGGTAAATGGGTCTAGAACCTCAGAAGGAAAGAGTACTGACACTGAAAGAAGACATACATATTAGCTGTCGGAATTAAAGAATAAAAGGAGTTCATAACATATTTAAATATTAGATTTGAGAAGTAAATAGTTGACATCTGAATGTTCACCAACATATACTGAGATGATCAAAATGTTAACCTCTTGAAGAAGGCTTTAAGAAAAAAAAAATTGCAGAACTACATCAAGAGCTGAAGACAGAGTATTGTACTAGGCAGAAGTTCAAATTCTTCCAATACACAATGAACTTGAAATTGATAAATTGCTCTTATGAAACATCTCCTCACAAATTTCTGAAATAAATTCAATTAATTCAATTAATTATGACTTAATTCAGCCAGTTATGACTTTTTTTTTTTTTTTTTTTTTTTTTTTAGATTTCTGTGTTTATAAAAGGTTCTTCTCTCACACAAGCTCTACAACATTGTCTGAGCTCAGGTCTTCCCACTAGCATTTACTCCATTAAACTACTTGCATGAGAAATCTTCACTAGAGTTCCCAAGTAAATGCTTCAACAAGGAGAAAATACATTCAGGTTATTGTGGTATAACAAACTCCACACCTACAAAGGCAGGTATACAAACAAAAAAATTAACTCCTCTTCCACCCCATTCTTCATTCTCTCCCTTTAAAAAATAAATGAGTAAAACACCTTTTTATTATTATTATTATTATTTGTTTGGTTGGAGAGTCAAAACAAAGAAAAAAACATCAAACAAACAGATTTTAGCAGCATATAATTAGAATGATAAAGGGCACTGAAAGTCAAAAATTCAGAGAAAACCACTTACCTACTAAGAATTTTGTTTCCAGTTCTGAGATTATAACACAGCAACATCAGCAGACACTGTGACTTTTACTGCGTTGAAATTACAGTTACTTTATCAAACAATGTAAAGATTTACCTAGGCTAAAAAATGAAAAAGATTGTTACTCACATGCAAACTGAAGAACAGCTTCCCTGCTTAATATGCTACCAAACATGTTGGTAGTTAAACACTGATACTGTCCAGAATCCTTCATCTCATTAGGGTTACTGATGATCAAACTTCCTTCTATTAGGCTGTAGCGATAATCACTTTCAACATCAATTTCAGTTCCATTTCGAAGCCATCTGAGGAAAAGAAAGAAAAAACTACTTGAACATTTTAGGGCCAAAATAATTGTATACAGAACCTGAAAGCATCAGCTATCGCTAGGGATGGTTGTTACTCAGAAATAGTCTATTCTATACCCCAATGCTTTGGCAAAATTCTGGATGAAGACTGAACAGCACATGAAAATTTGTAAAAGGTTTAATGTTTTGTTTTGGTATTACAAAACTATTTAAATTTCTGTAGCAGATGCATCCTGAATATTTCAAGAAGTCAAGAATGTGACTACAGATGTAATATGTCAATAAATGAATTTTCAATTCACATTTTATCATTAAACCTCAGACAAATAAGTTGTTGTTTTGAGTGAGTAAGGAGAATGGATGGATATTCTTCTGGTGAAAAGCCTCATTCTTCTTATTCATCCATAAAGACTGAAACAACAAAGTCTCAAATAGATCACTAGATAAGAGAAAATATTTTGGGAGGCTTATCAATAGACTCCAGTTCTCAGGAATAATCTCTGGGGAGTATGCATTATCTCAAAGAATAATAACTCATATAAGAAGACTTTTAAAATCAGCTTTCATGTTAAACTGTTAAGAAAATAAAATTATTAAAATAATGATTCTGATATTTCAAAGAAGACATAAGCAGAGTAGCAGGTATCACAAATCTCTATGAAAACCCTCGCACAGCATCATTATTATTATCATTATTAGCTCACAGTAATTCTGCAATTTCAAAGTTTACTCAGGAAACTGCCAAGCATTTTCACATTTTGATAAAATTCAGAAAAGACTGGAAGAACTTGGCAAAGTCTGGGCTCCAGAGGCAACTTTAAAGAAGCTGAATGATTATCAATTCACTCCATCTTGTAAACATTCATGGTGAATGAGGTACTGGCAGCAGAACACAGCTAAATTAATTCTGAATTTTTCTCAATCCTAAAGTCAGAATTGACAGAATTAAGATGGACCATAAAACTGTCAGTTGCCCATTTTATCATGATTGAACTTTTGATCACAGAAGAGGCCTGCCTCATTCAGTACAAGAAGTGGAGCACCGATGACTACATCAGGACATTAATCAATATTATATTTATCAATATATCACAGGATATTTAGTAAAGGTCTGCAGGATTTACAATTTTTTTTTTTTTTAAGAAGAGCCATATGTAGTAGAGCTAAAAAGACAAATTCTCATCTTGAACAATCTATTAAATATTTAAGATTTTGAATGAAATCCTAATGAAAATTAATTTACATATATGTATATGATAAAAGTGAAAAAAATTATTTGAACTTGATGGACATTCAGATAAGAAAAAAGTAAAAATGGCATGTTTTGTTATTTCCAGTTGGGACATGAAAAAAAATAGTTCACTTAAAGTAGCTCACTTCACTTAGTTCACAGTCAGTCAAATTCAATGCAAAAATATGTTTTTGTAACACGACCTCAGTTCTTAGGAGCTTCATATCAACCTGGCTATATGCTACATTCTAATGAATGTATTCCCATCACATAATTCAAGAATATTTGAGGAAAAGCAATTTTATATTAATGTATACATTTTATGTAAGTATTATCATTTTATATAAGTATTATATTAATACTAAATTGTATGTTTTCTTCTAGGTAGCTTGACGAATAGGAGAGAAATGTAAACATAATACTAAAAAGACAGTGACTTTATGAGAAAAATGTTACATTTCTTTTCTTGAGGTCAAACAACAACATACTTCAAAACATTTTAATTTGGCTTAATAAAGATAAAAATATCTTTATTTAATTTTTTCAACTGTCTTTGTATATCAGGAAATGTTACTAATGGAAAATCTCCAACAAATAAAATAGCATGCAGGTTTGTCTAAGACAGTTTTCTTCATAGCATCTTGTAGAGTGCTGTTTTTTTTATTTTCCCCCATCTGCAGTGAAATAGTTTTGATACACTGATATTTTAGTTACTGCTGAGCAATAATTAAGCAGAATCAAGGATATTTTTGCTTCTTGTGCTGCTCTGCTGTGAGTGCACAAGAAGTTGTTAGGGGATCCAGCTAGGGCAACTGACCTAAACTGACTAGAGATATTTTGTATCATACGATGTTGTGATCAGCAGTAAAAGCTTGGAGAAAGGTGGAGGAAATGATCCAGGGAAATGTTCAGAGCTATCACACTTGTCTTCCCAAGCAACCCTTACATATGATTGAGCCCTGCATTTTTGGAAATGACTAAACATCTATGTGATGTTAGGAAGTAATGAATGAATTCCTTATTTTGTTTTGCTTGTGTACATAGTTTTTGTTTTACCTATTAAACTATGTTCTCACTTTTATCTCCCCCATTCCACAGAGGGCAGAGTGATCTTGTGGCAGTGCAGGTCTCAGTAGGTTATTCAACATAACCGAAGGAAATTCAGTACTTCACAAGAAACAGAGGTGTAGCGAAGTGGCATCTAGGAGAATTCTGCACATACTCATTATCATCAATGCCTTATGAAGGTCTATAGGAGTACTGCAAATGTTCATATTTTTTGTGGAAAGTCTCCTCACTATGTGGATTCTGACTTATGATAATGAAGTATGATTTGCATAAATGCTGAGCAAATAGTTTATCTCAGGGAGTCCTTACGTAAGGACTGGAACAAAAAGGGGGGAGGGGGTGGAGAAGTGATGTGGTTTAATCCAGCAGGCAGTGAAGCACCACATAGCTGTCTGGCCACTTCCGCCTAAGGTAGGATGAGGAAGAGAAATTGGAAACAAAAGAGAACTCCTGGATTGAAATAAAAGTTATTTACTAAGAAAGAAAAGAAAAGCAGAAACAAGATGTTTTTACAGCATATATGCATTCACAGCACAATTACTCCCCACCTGAGAACAATACAGCTGTTTTCCCAAGCACACTCCTACAGCAATACAACATCTCACCATCCACTGACCAATGCCTAGCTAATCGTCCTGCAACAGCCGTCACCTCCTCCTGCTGTCAGAGTCCCCACAGCTTTACATCACGTTGCATGATGCCATGCAGTATGGAATAACCTGCTGCCAGCTGGGATTAAAAAACAACAATAGGATGTAAAATTTTAATTTCTGAGTAGAGCTTGACCAAAGAGGAACAAGTTTTTTTGTAAAAAATAAAAATCTAAAAAATAAATAATAAAAATTAATAGGTTATGAACACGTCATCAGTTACTAAGACGGGAAGCCATCCAGAGGGACTTGGACAGGCGGGAGAAGTGGGCCCATGAAAACCTAATGAGGTTCGAAAAAGCCAAGTGCAATGTGCTACACTTGGGCTGGGGCAATCCCAGGTATTTACATAGACTGAGAGAAGATCTCCTGGAGAGCAGCCCTGCAGAAAAGTACTTGCCACCACAGGAAAGGTGGTCCTGGTGAACAAGAAACTGGACATGAGCCAGTAGTGTCAGCTCACAGCCTGGAAGGCTAACTGTGTTCTGGGCTGAATTAAAAAGAAGCGTGGCCAGCAGGGAGAGGGAAGTGATAGTCCCCCTCTACTCAGCTTTTGTGAGGCCCCATCTGGATTACTGCATTCAAGTCTGGGGCCCCCAGCACAAGAATAATGTGGAGCTGTTGCAATGGGTCCAGAGGAGGGCCACTAAGATGATCAGAGGGTTGGAGCACCTCTCCTACAAAGACGCGATAGGCCCTCCTCTGCTCTGTGATTGATTTATGATGCGTGCTTAAGGGGTGTAAACGAAGAAGGGGCATGTATACAAGCGAACGACGCCACACATTAAACGCCATTTTACCACTCATCATATTGGTGTCATAAAGAGTGTGTGAGAGCCAGGGCCGGGGCCAGAGAGCCGGGGCCGGGGCTGTCAGAGTACTTTGCGAGGGGACGTTAATTGGGGTTGCCACACTCAAGGCAACACAGGACAAGGACTTTGGTGATATGGAAATGTTTCTTCTCTATGCTATTTCACATGGCAAAAATTGCACAATGATATACAACAAACTTTTGTCTATACATAACATTTTCAGAGTTTAAATCCCTTCTGCATCTGCTCTGTAAAATCCCCACACATCCATTCATATTGTTGTTCCCCTTCCCCTCCCCCCCTTCTCCTTGCAGTGACTGGCAATGTAGATTGCATACTGTGTACACACAGGCAGTATCAACTGAAAGAAGTTAAACAGCGATGTTAGAATTAGGCCTTTATTGTCAAAGCCTTCTTTGAACGAACAGCAATCAGGACAGCCTGTTTCTGAAGCTGCTAATGCCAGTGAATCTCTGGAGAGCTGAAGAAATGGATATGCTTGAAGTACTTGTTGACTGAATTCTTCTGGGAATACATAAAAATAGTTGGATAAAGATAGAAAGGATATGGCATATATTTTCAAAAGACAGAATTTTCATAATAATTGTCCTTACCCATAGCAAAACTGCGGGGCTGGACTAGATGATCTTTAAAGGCACCTTTCAACCCAAACTCTCTCTGATTCTAGTATTAATGAGCTTGTGTGTATGGGTGGGTGGGTGAGAACATGACCTCCCTCTTGTGCATACCTTATGTTAACCACATCAGTTTTGTTTGAGGAGATTGTACCATACATGATATCAGCTTAATGAATCACATCAGTTGCAGTGAGATGAAATCCTTTCTGTTGCATTGTGGATATCTAAAGGTGGTACTGCCTCTGAATTTCTTCCTGCCAATGATATACAAGTCCTGTGATTCAAATAAGCCTATGGGGGATTCATCGTGAATGCTGAAGAATCCATTAGTGAAACAATTTTAATAGTTGAAACACAGAACTGATGACTTCTACATAAGAGAAAAGACAGCAATCGAGTCTTTATTCTCACTCTGTGGGTGAAGAAAACGTTGTCCGCAAAAGAATAATTAACTGTATGTTCTCCCAAACCTTCTTACATCACCTGTAATTTGTAAAAAATATGAGAAGAGTCAGATGTAGTAAGTGGACAAAGTGTCTGCACCATACTACTCTCAGCTGTAAGTATGCACCAATAGCAAATATACTTAAAATTACAAAGAAATTCTATAAGACCTACCTATATGTGGGGGTAGGATTCCCATGAGCTTGACAATTCAGAGACACTTTCTTCTCTTCAGAATCAGTGGGAAAAATCACATCACCTGGCTCCTGTACAAACACTGGTCCATAATTGACACTTTCTGTGGAAACAGAAGTGCTATTGTTTTGAAAGTCTGAAGAAGTTGATGTTTTATAGCTTTTGTAAAGCTACAGTTTCCAAAACTGTCTTTGTTTTGGAACAGATTTAAACCATATTACTGCAGATGCCATATTAAAAAGCAATAGTTAAATATATATATATACATATATACAAAAGGAATATTTTTAATTTAATAATGAAATAGTATCTTTTAAGTTAAAAGATAAATAATTTTCTTAACAAATGTACTTTGGTCTGAAGCCTAATGCGCAGGTCTACAAGTAGATAATAGCAGATATAGCTGCTTTAAATCACACAAGAAAGGTAGAAGTCACAATCCAATAATAAAGAAGAAATTGCTTACTCCTTTCCAATACTCAGAGTTCACCAAACACTCCAAAGGAGCCAATCTCCAAGTACAAATACTTCCCTTGTGGCTACCAGCCCTTGAATGAGGTTAGAGAGGGATGGATCCTCTGGGTCACACAGGTGAATGGCTTCCACCTGTGCTTCCAGGGCTGGCTACACCCCTTCACCAGGTGCTCAATCACTGGTTCAGGCAGCGTCTTAATGGTTCTCATACAGCAGGTAAAGAGAATTAAGAATGAATGATTTCTGTTTATACACAGTAAGGTAAACAGAAATCCTCATCAGCTTATATCACAGAAAACTGAGACCTTTTTTACCCTTTAAATCAAAGAGTTTCTAAGAAAAGTCATCCGTAAAACTATGGTAGCAACGGGTTTCTACTAATAAATAATACATATGAAAATCTGACATTTCATTCTCCTTCATTGTCTTTTCTAATTTTGATATACATTTGTATCCTCATATGAATTTAGATTTTCAAACAAGAAAAACTGGATAGATGCATAGAGTATGCCTGTGAGTCCTGTTCTTTCATAGTATGTAGAGGGAAGTGTAACCTTCAGAAAAGTAAAACACCGTAAATATAGCATTCATCATATGAAAGTTAGGGAAACTCAAATGCTCACTATACAATAGGAGACTGCAGAATTTGTATCAACTTAGGCTTGTTCCAAACTCCTTAGTCACTTGGACACAAAATACTCATCAAAATTAGAGCCTAAAGATTTGTGTGAGCAGGGAAGTAGTCACTTTGCCCTATCATCTGAAGTATAGGAGAAACAGGATTTTGTCTTATGTTATGGATACAATGCATTGTATGGATTGCTTCTTGTAGGAATATTAATGATTCTGGACATATATTATCGGAGTACTCATCCACCTACAGGTGAAATTAAGTAATGGTTTCAGATGTGTTATCCTATGCAGACACAGGTGCATGATTAGACAGTATTGGTGAAGATGAATGGTTTTATCTTCTCCCTGGAAGTAACCCAATAGATAGAACATTTTATTACACACTAGGATGGCTGGAAAGGAAGGAAAATGCTGCAATGCTAGTTAGGTGCCTCCGTCACTATTGATAGAGGTGTTTCTCCTATAACCAAGAGAACTTCTTGGATGGAAACCAGTATTCTTAATGGTTTTGGCCAAAAATATACTTTTGTTGTGAAATATAAAAAGAATGTGTTTTCCCTTTGTTTGCAGTAAGATAAAAGTAATAGAGAAACTTAAGTGCATGCAAGTCTTATTTCTAAAAGATGGAAATATGAAGTTAGTTGCTTATCTGCATTTCAGATGGAGTGTGGCATTCTGGCAGAGATTAATTAGAGTCTCAAAATTGACATAATAATAAATTAGACTGTTCATCAGTTTTTAGCTAAACTGACTAACCTACTTCCCAGGAAAATTATCTATACCATACCAGAATAATTGGAGAAATAGGTCTATTCTGAAGAGACCAAAGTATTTAATAAAAAAGCCCAGTCTTAAACAAATTATAAATTATTAAGCTTACCTAATGATTGGTTAAATAAAAATACCTAATGATTGGTTAAAAAAAATGCAGTGGGTTGTGATATCTGATATGCAAGAAGTCAGAACAGATCACCTAGATATACCATCTTATTTAAACTCCAGTGACAGACTAGAAAGTGAAAATCTTTAGTGTTCTATTCCTCCTCTCTATATTTCAAAAGCAATAAAAGGAGTATACTGAAGATGCAAAAATTTCATTTAAATGTTTTGAAACGTATGTCTTTTCAAATTAAAATATTCTATGGCTTATGGTTATAAAGAAAAAAAATCATTTTTTTTAAACATAGTGCTAATAAAAGCTCTGAAATTGTTTCCTTTGTGTTCATTGTTCATTTGTGCTTTTATAAACTAGACTGAAGAACTGCTCCGTTAAGCTCACAAAAGCCAACACCAGGATTAATAAATGCTGACTGTTAGTTCCAGGCCTAACACATTGCATCAGTGCTCTTTGTGTTGAGAATCTTCCCTGAAAAATGTATCTGGGTCTTTTCGCGTTTGATCACCAAGTTGTGCCACTATGTTCTTTGAGATATTATGCTTGTCTCATAAGTAACCAAGACAATAGTTAGATTTTTAGATAAAATAGGGGGAATTCTGAACAAAACAAAAGAAAAAAAGGGGGTGCCACCCCTGCTGTGCCCTGGTACAGCAGCTTCTGATCATGTGTGACCTCCCCGCCCTGGTGCTGACAGCTGGGCCTTGTTCTGTGGCACAAAGCTGAACTACCTTTCCATAGATGGAGCTGGTGGGCTTCAAGGTATTACAATTGGCATTAAAATACATATTTAGTGCAATGTGAAAAGTCTTAGAGACCCCCCTGCCCCTCCCAGATGATTTAGAAGCATTGCCATATCACTGGATAACAGGCTTTAAGACAGACAAAATGGCACTAAATGTATTAATTTCATGAATTGCTCCCTGGCATTCAAACAATCCTTTTATTTATCTGCAATCCCATGCTGAATTCTATGCCCCTCTGCTCTGGAGCTGACAGCATAGAGGAGGCCAAGGGGAGGTGGGACAAGGTAGGACAAAGCAATGAAAGTCAGTGAGATAACCACAGCACTGGTCAAGGGCCTGTCCCCATGGACAGAAGCAACAGTGGGCTCACCACTATTGCTATTTTCCCCATGGAACTGAGTAATGGGATTTGTGCTTCCCTCTACATTTGAGCAAGGCAGAAAAGCCCTTTAATCCTAGGCAGATGAGGGATGTGTCTTCCATCAGATTCAGAAACCTGCCCTTGAACTGTGTCATGGTGGGCAGAATGTTGGTGGCTACCCAGGATGTGTATAAAAGGCAGTTAGCTGGCAAGCCTAGGGCGGAGGTGAGCAGTGGGTAAGCAAAGGCTGAGGTGGGAAAGAGGGAGAGGTGTGCCAGCACTTGGATCATTTTTGTGGCCCTCCTCTGGATGCACTTCAACAGCTCCATGTCTCTTCTGTACTGAGAATTCCACATCTGAACTCAGTAGTCTGAGTGAGACCTCACCAGCAAAGTGGCAGGATCACCTCCCTCACCCTCCTGGTCACACTTCCTTTGATACAGCACAGGATACAGTTGGCTCTGTGGGATGCAGGGGCACATTACTGCTTCATTTTGAGCCTGCCATCCACTAGTACCTCCAAGTCCTTCTTGGCAAGGCTGTACTCAATCCTTTCATCCTCCATCTTGTACAGATAGTGAGGGTTGCCTTGTACCAGGTGCAAGACCTTGCACTTAAATTTCTTGAACCTTGTGAGGTTCCCTTGGGCACACTGCTCAAGCCTGACTAGGTCCCTCTGGATGGCATCCTGTCCCTTCCATGTCTTGACTGCACCAGAAAGTGCTGCCCATGGCAACTGCAGGTGGATGCTCCCTGTGTTTATTAATATTATACCACCTTTTGTATCTGCAGGCTCAGATGGGACACAACCAATCTGCTGTGTCTGTACCATTTTCACATTTAGAACATGCTGTCTAATAAGTACCTTCACCTAACTCTAACACATATCACATAAAACTTGTAGAAAAATAGCTAAAATATCTCTCAAAAGATTTTAAATAAGTAAGCCTCAAGACCAAATATAAATCAATAAATTTACTTAGTTTACTTTAAGTATATGGAATGCCTAATGATTGACAATTTATTTGTTTTCTATATGTTAAGCATAAATATTTATCTCAGACATACTAACAGAAAATATTCCATATGATGAATTGAGAGACGTTTAGATAATTGGTATTCTCACCATCTTGGATGAGATCCTTGCATGAGTATCCTGCAGAGATATCCAGTCTCTTTCCACAGAGTTCTCAATCCCTCCTTGCCTGAGAAATGATGATCTTGAAGTCCTATTTCATACCTGCGTCTGTGCTGTGCAAGTGCTTCAGAGTTTTAAAATACTACTCAGGTGTCTCAAATTTTCCTGTTTGTTCAACAGTCTGCATCTACACAACTGGGTGTAGGAAGACCGATAATTGATGGACTTACTCTGCTAGGACTGTTTTATGAATTCCTTGAAAGAATTTAAGTCTCTCTCTTCTATATAAAGTGCTCTGTTCATCAAGGTTTATGAGTTACGGCCCTTTTAAAATTATGCCTTCGGTCACTGGTTCTTCAATTTCTGCTGCAAAATAGAAGTACCTAAACTGCAGAGATGAACATGCTTCCTATGCTTTGAGAAAATTCATGTTTGCTGACCTACATCAGGCATGATCTCAGCATATCTCCTGAAAATGCAAAGGATTTAGGTGGTAGAACACTTACCTGGAGCATCCCCATGTACAACTCTCATTCAAATATAATAGTCAAACTGTATCAAATTTAAACACAAGGAGATGCCTTATTTATTATTATTATTTTATTATTTTATTTTTATTATTTATTTATTTATTTCCCAGTTGCCCTTTCCTAAGGAAATGCAGTGGAAAAATCAGGATCAGTCAGGAAAGACATACTTTATAGTTACAGAATATACTACATTATTCATAAAATCTCCCTTCTTTTGCCTTGGAGCTACCAATTTCTTCTCTTTGGTCTCCAGACACTCATGCTGTTGAAGGCCAGGATAATACATTCTGCTTCTAATCCTGAACTTTGATTTTCACCTGCACATATCAGGTTGCCTAGGAGGAGTTATCAGTGTCTGGTTCATGGACAGTAACCAAGATTAGTCTATACGCTGCTTAGAAAGAATATTGCAGAGGACAGTCAAGTGTAGAAAACTGCACCAGTTACAGAAATAGAATCAAACAGAATTTTTCCAATTCTATATTTCCATTTGTTTGTGTATTAAATAAATTTTAATTTAGGAAACATATTATGCTAGTATATAAGCTATTTCTGTTCACAAAAGATACATGTATATACCATCAGCTTTCAATAAATGCAAAGTTTTTTCAGGAAAAAAATGCAAAAAATTACAGCTCCTATTGAAAGGAGCTGTAATCCTGCTGTAATCCTGCAATCACAAATGCAAATGTTGTTGATCTGAAATTTTATCTGTGATTCATTACTCTTTTACTTTTTTAGACCATTGTTTGAATATCCTCTAACCTCTCTCTCTCTCCTTCCTTCCTTCTTCTCTTCCTTCCTCTTCCACCTTATCTCCCCCATATTCTTCCCTTTGAATATAATTCATATAAATATAATTAAACATGTGGCTTCTTTAAACATATGCAAATATGAGAAAATATGTATTATTACTATGAATTATTGCATTTAAATGTATATTAGACCATACTGCACCAATAAATGTATCTATCCTTGCATGTGTAGAGTTGACTATACAAATCTGGCAATTTAGAAAAAAGTAATATTAAAAGATTTACTATTCGTAGTTAATTGATGTTACTATCATTCTTGAGTAAATCAGTAAAATTCCGAAGGGAAAAAATAGATAAGAGGGACAGACATTTTATTATTTTGGTTTTCAAATTTAAGTATGTTAATTTAAAAGATCAAATTGTGCTGTAATGCAACTTCAAATCACTAGCTTGCTATTTTACTGTGTCAAAAACTATATAAAACATGCTGCACAGCAATATTTAAAAAAGAATATTTTTAACTGATGACCATAAAGCTAATCTAAAAACTCTGAAGGGAAAGATTCTCATTTCTACTTTGTTGTATTTAATTAAACTCAGAACTACATCTGAGAATAACCAAAGTAAACTGATAAAATATGTTGCTTTTGAAAAAATGCTTTGGCCAAATATAAGCATGGGCTTTTTGGAAGGGTAAACTAGGCTTACCATCATGTTTGAAGGCCTCTGAAAAGTGATAGAGGTTTGTTGGGGAATGATAAGGTTGTGCAGCTTCTCTCCAGCCTGGCGAAGGTACACTTCCTAATGAAGGACTGCTTAATCGTGGTCTGTTGTTTGAGTTAGATGAAGTAAAAGATGAACTACCAGATTTGATTCTTAGAATAGCAGCATATGATGTAGGGAGACCAGGAACAGCTTCTGGATATTCTGGAAAAACAGAACAAAACAAAAACAAAACAAAACAAAAAAATAACACTAAAAACAAAAAACCCGAAGAAGTGAACATTCGATAAAGGTAAGCAAACTATTCAGATATCCAGTTTAAAAAAAAAAAAAGTATTAACAAGAATGGAATAGAAAAAATATTTTTATTTGATTTAGTATGTTGAAAATTAAGAAACATACAAAACAAAACAAAAAAAAAAGTCAAGAACTTTTATATTTGAAAGAAATGTCATAGACTTCGTAGACTACAAGCTGGACTCAGATTCTAGACAAAAATGGGTAGCAACATAGAGATCTGAGAGAGAAAATTCTCCCTTAGTTTTTTTTTAAAACAATAAAACAGTTATTTTAAAACAATATAGACTTCATGCTTATTGAATTTCTTAGTTATGGTAATATGCATTGTCTATATTTTTAATACTTTTTTCTTTGTCACCAAGTCACTAAGAGATAAGTGTTTCCTGAGCCATCATCTTTTCATTGCACTCTTACATTGCAGTGTATTTGCAGTTCAGAACTACCAGTGGAAGCTAAATACGCTCCTTATTTCAATGCTAATCTGCAAGTCAAGTGAGTTAGCTAAAATGCCTGAGCTTGTTTGCAGAAATATCTCTCCCATAAACACGTATATGCCAAAACCAACTCCACTTAATCTTTGTAACTTCATTTTTTCTTTTTTCCTTTCTGCTTATGATTAAAATGTCATAGTCTAGAATTAAGGAATAGTGTTCAAGTTTTCAGTTCCCGCCTAATGCCAAATGATAGAGTAATAAATTGTATCATAACAATAAAGTACTACTGCAGGAATCAAGCAAGTGAAACACCCATTGAAATCAACAGCAACAGCTGGAGCACAAAAGTCTCAAGGAGGAAATAAGAAAATTTAAAAAATACACTAATACAGATGAGCAAAAGGAGGCAGATTGCATATCAAGCACCAATGAAGAAACTACTTTCTCATGGGACAGCGGAAATGATTGCCATTAAAGAAAAAGATGATTTTTCTGTTATCTCAATTGACAAGACATTTTAATTTTTTTTCACATTGTCCTAACATGAAAAATGAAAAACTATGAGTGCTAACTTCTAAAACTTTGAAGACTTTCATGTTTTGGAGAAGTCATTCTCACGCTGTACTTATTGTCTCTGATCAGATATTAAAAATGTCAAAATTTTCAAAATTTCAAAATTACAAGAGGCTTGAATTTGGCAAAAGTAGATAAACAGTACTTGAAAATATCTATTTTCTTCTATGCAAACTGCAAATCTATACATTACTTGATGTAATATGTCATTTAAAATTAGGTTTTAATTACAAGTGTTGGCAATTAGATTGAAAAGGCAAAAATAAGTACCCAGATTTATGGTTTTTTTGTTTAATACTGACATCATAAACTACTTATAACAACATTATGCTTCAAATATATTAAATCATCTTTCCTGGCCCATAAATACAGGAAAAATAAAGCAGAATTATCCATTCGTTCAAGTTGGAAGGGAGCCTTAAAGGACATCTAGTCCAGCTCCCCTGCAATGAACAGATATATACAGAGTTCCAGATACTCTCCTCCTGGCAACAGCTCCTGGCCCAATTGTAAGGGACCATCATTTGTCATAAAAGGAATTGCCAACCTTACAGCCAGTAGATCATGCCCCACTGCATCCTTGACCAGCCCAGAAGAAGACAAAAATGAAGGATGGACCCTCAGGACATCGCAGGATCCTCAGTGGTGACTTTTTCTATTTATTTATTTATTTAATTTATTTTTCTCTCTCTCTTTCCCTTCTCCTCTTTCACTCTCAAGTATTTTAATAACTAAAGGCATACTCTTGCTTGATTAACACCTTGACTTAATTTTGAGCCTTAATTTGAAGGGAGTAGGATCAATATAACAAAACAATTCATTTCACCTTGCAACAATGGGGCATCCACCACCTCTTTAGGCTATCTGTTCCAAGGCCTCACCACCCTTACTGTAAAATTTTTCCTTATATCCAATCTAAATCTCTGGTTTTCTTCCAAACATTTGAAGTATTTCCCCCTGCCTATCACAACAAAACCAGCTAATGAGTCTGTCCCTTTCCTTCTTGTAGCTACCCCTTAGGATACTGAAAGGCTGCTCTCACGTCACCCCAGAGCATTCTCTTCTCCAAGCTGAACACCCCCCAGGTACTTTTTCTCTGAGCTGTGCTCTATCCTTCTATTCCTTACCTTGTACTGATAGCAGGAGTTGCCACAACCCAGGTGCAAGACCTTGCACTTGGCTTTGTAGAAGCTCACAAGGTTCACCTGGGCCTGCTGCTTGTGCCTGACTAACTCTCATGATTAACTGAAATGCAATAAGAGACTATATGTTCTGGAAATCTTGTAACATTATAACTAGAATATAAATGACAAAAGAAAAAAAAGTGGGGTTTTACTTTGTTCAGTGCAAGTTCTTGCTCCTGAGGTATTGGATTTCTCCAATAAAATTTTCCCAAAAAAAATTGAAAAAAAAAAAAAACCTTTATAATTTCATACAAAAATCCAATATCATTAAAAGTTTTCTGAGGCCAGAATGAGACAGTCATTTTGCTTTTTTGATATTTTTTTTTATTCTTTTTTTTAATACTTTTGAGTTATTTTGGACTTACCGAGTACTAATTCATCGTATGAAAAAAAAAGTCATACTTTGTTTGTGTAAGTATAAATGATTTTAGATAAATGATCTGCAGCAGAACTTTCAGCACTTAAACTTATTCCATGAAGTGCTTAATGCAGAGTGGACATCTTCCCCATAATTAGAGAAAAAAGAATGAGAAATCTGAACATAAAAGAAAGGAACGCAACACTCTAACATAGTCTACATCAGAGAATGGAAATGTTCAGCTGTGAATGTGGAGGTTCTGGTTGCAGAATAGTAACCAGGTTCTACTGTAAGAAGGTGTTGTGCACTGTGAGGGTCCTCACATTCACACAGCTCAGAGCTGTGTGATTGTTGTGTGCCCTCTGATACTTTCCCTGGAAATGTTGCAAGATATCTAAAAATATGATAACTGGATAACTGTATAGTCCTGTTTTTCTCGCATAGAATTTTGTCTCTATTGTACCTGGAAAAAAGGACATAAAGGTACTACACAAGGGACTCTTGCTTTGACAGAACACCAGATCATTCTGTCTTGTAAATATACACATACCTTTCTCTTCCTAATGCAAGGGAAAATGATTTATAAACTACCTGAGGAAAAATTAGGAAGCTGAAAGGTAGTGCTAAGTCAAGAAGTGTGGTTTCATAAAGTGATTCCTATTTATACTTTTATTAAATAGTAAACTATATTTCTAGTAGAGATAGATATTCTGTTCTACAGAGTCTGGTTTCTGACCTTTCATAGCATAATCGTTTTCTTTTGATGGGATAACTAAACGTTGTGGAACACCTCTTTAACTCAGGTTGCTTCATCATACTCATGGGGATACTGCAACTGAGAAAATTTTATCTCATAAAATAAATCTGGAAATTGTTAATAAATATTATAAGCAAATATTTCTTGTGTACTGAAAGCCTGAAGCCTGCAATCATTGCTGAAAAATAGAGTCGAAAACAGACATACCTGAAAACAAAACCTCTTCCTAATCTAAATGTTTACCTCCAGAGATTTAAATTTCTAGCTGCAGTGGCTTAATTAAAACATATTTTCATAGGGGTATTATTACAGTAAAAATATTCCTTTAATTTGGTTTGGATTAGACTTCTGAGGTTTGGGCGAATAAATTTATTTTCCATTACTTACATACTTAGTTAAACTGCTAAAGCATAAATGTTACCCTGTAATGTATTTTTAACAGACAATCCTTAAAGGCCTTCAGAAACTTCACTGAACACCTATTAATACCTTTTAAAACTCTGGTGCACTTGAGCTGCAGAATGAAATTATATTTTCCCTAGTCTCATTCTTAGAAATAATTAAGAATTTGGGACAAAGCATCTAAGGATTATTCAGCTGCAAGCAGACCCAGCTAAGGAATTTCTAGGCCCAATGAAAATATTAAGCAGCTAGAAACCAAGCACAATAAAATCAGGTGCTTGCATTAGCCTTCGTAGTTCTTTGCACTAGAAATATAATAATCTTAACAAAAGTAGAACAGTTTTAAGATATATTGTATTTCTTATATAGACTATTTCTTTCCAACAGCAAACTATGATTTGAATGACTTTTGGCAACTTTATAATGAATCTGTGTCAAATCATTAAATTATTCATGCAGTTTTTATTATTTCCAGCACATGTGGCTGTTCAGCCTTTCTTTGGTTAAATTCAACAACTAGGAAAACTAGCACCAGAGGTAATAGGATAATAGAGAAACTGTCTTCTACTTATTGCAGATCTGTTTTTTGTATTTCTTTCTATTAGAATTAATATAATTGCTATCAATTACAATGTTTACTTTCAGATATGTCAACATCTATTCAATTTAATTTCAAAAGCTGATTGAGAAAGGAGGGATCTTTTTTTCTGAGGATGGAACATGTTTATCTATGTTCCTATATATACATATAGTACAGTCCATAGGGACAAATAAGTACATCAGTACTATCTTATAATATTTTATCTGGCAGATTTGTGTCAAAACATATGTCAACAAAGCTCTATCAGTAATACTATGTAATTTACCAAAATATATTATTTCTCCAAAAGAATGAAGATGATAAAGTAAATTTACCAAATCTATCACCCAATGTTTCTTTGTTAACAGTCTCTGTAGTTATTGAAATTTATGGAGAGTAAAGTTTACTGCCTGTTGGAACAATGTTTTGTTTTCTTCCTTATTGTTTTTTTCTTTCTGTGGCTCCAGGTTTGTAACTAACTCGTGTATTTTTTCAGCTATCAGATTGAAATGGTAGTTTGTCTTATAATACTTGCAAATATTACTTTCTTTTGTGTGTTTATGCTAGCTACTGTATTTTATTAGGGTAAAGGGAGCAAGAAGCTCTTTTACAAATATATTAACAGTAAGAGGAGGACCAAGGAGAATGTTCATTCTTTACTGGATACATCTGGGAATGTGACCACTGAGAATAAGGAAAAGGCTGAGGTTCTCAATGCCTTCTTTATGTCTTTCTTTAAAAGTCATACCAGTTATCTGCAGAGTACTCTATTCTGTGACCTGGAATTCTCAGATGGGGAGAAGAATAAAGCCCCCATGACTCAGAAGGAAACAGTCAGTAACTATAACCTGCTGCCAACAACAACAAAAGAATGAAACAGAAAAAAATTAAAGTCAGTAGAATTTCTCAAGAACTTGTCATTGTTTCTGATTCTCTTCCGCGCACTTCCCCCAGTGTGTGTTTTAGTTAATTTGTCTAAAATTTTATTTTAAAGATATTCTTATATCCTAATTAATAGTCAAAATGTCAGGAAATGCAAAAAAAAAAAAAAAAAAGCAGACATTTCAAAAATGAACAAAAACAGACAAAGAGACTGAGACCATCAATAAGGATTCTCACTGAGACCATCATTTAATATATCTAGAATCTTGATGTGTACATATGACCCAGTAAATCTAGGTTCACTTTGAATGTAGTGAAGAGAAAGAGGAACATGGCATGTGACATGATGAACATTCCCTGTAAATAACTATTTTTTAAGACTGATTTTAAAAGGGAAACATTACAACTTGTTTGGATGCCTGTTGTCTTAGTCAGAATTGCGGAATTACAGAATTCTAGGGGTTGGAAGGGTCTTTCAGAGATCGACTCTGTACTCGATCTAGTACTCAGGGTCACCACTTATGGGGGCAATATTGGTGATAGTGGACAATATTGGGGAGAGGGAAAAAAAAAGGGGGGAAAAAAAAAGGCTTTTGTCAGGACTTTGGCAAGAGAATGATGTAAATTTGATCCAAAAATGTTTTGTTGAAGTTTTTAGTAGTGCAGTGTTCATGGAAACTGCGAAAGAATTGAATTTGAGTATCCAAAATAACTTCTCACTTCTCAGAATTTTTTTCTAAAACTGGTTGCAGAAAGCAGTAAATTTGTGAACGTGGAATACAGTAGACATGAAAAAGAAATAAAAAGAGAGATATTTTGTTTTCTTTAAAACTAACAAAAATAAGGAGGTCTGAAGACTTGAAGCTTTCACTGAAAAATAATGAAGACTGTTTCCAGTAACTATTAGCAAATGAATCAGTGACTTTGAAATACCGTGCTGCTAGACTTAATTTAAATATTATGAATATTTATGGGGAATTATTTTGAATAATATAAAGATATTTTTGTATCTTTAGTCACTGTTTCCCTTCTTACTGAAAAAAAAAAGCAATCTATTTTGTAACTTTCTGTCAATTCATATTTATGGGGAAGTAAAAAACATTCAGAATACGCCCAATTATTCCTTTGCATACAACATATGAAATATTGCCTCAGATTTTACTCCAGATTTTACTCCAGATCAAACTATACTTTAACTTCGACCATTTTAAGCTACAAAATGCTTACAGCTGCAGTCATAATAATAAAAGTAAGAATATAATTATAGAATGTTCATTGAAAAGAAAAATCATCTTAAATCAAGAAAGCTTTGAGATAATGATTATTTTTTTTTCTATTGAAACAGTTAATATTTTCTCTTCCAAAACATGGTAATATCACATGCAGATTACAATTAGTTTGGGTATGCTCCTACCTTAGCATGGCCTTCAAAAACTGATTGTTGAGTACTTTAGCACTTTTTCAAATTCACTGAAGGCATTTCATGAAAATAATTTTCAAGATGGAATAAATAGAACTCCTACTCAAAAACTCTTCTCATAGGTTTTATGAAAAAACATCTAACTCCAGATAATATCAACAAAAGTTTTAAATTTAGTAAATTCCATCTAGTTTAGTATTTATCAACTTTTTGATATTACAAATATATATGACAATTTATCAATTTGTGGAATATTTTTGCCACTTTGTTGAATAGAAGGGATTTTTAGGACAGTCTCATCTGAAAAATAAAGTTTCCAGAGAACAGCATAGACCGATGAAGGTATCACTATACTCATGCAGCCTAAATGAAATAATGTACAAATTAGCTTATCGTAATTATCTTGTGATCTTTGACCTGAATAAGTAATAGTACTTCTACTATAGTACTATATTTGAGCAATACATAGGGCAATATATGTACATATAGCACAATAGTACTATATTTGAACATATACTTAAAAAGTGCTCCAATACTCGTAATTGATTTTTTTTTTGTCAATTTTTAGACATATTTCCTTGTCATATTTCTTCAGGTAATTGCCATACAACATTTTTTCAGTTCAAAGGTGACACGTATTCTGTATGCAGCTTTACTAACGTAAAATTCAAAGATTAGCCAACACTGCATGCTTATAATTGAAATCCTAACTTTTTTTCCCTGTGGCTGATGAACATCACAATGAGCTGTCAATTTTGAATTAAGGCAAAACTAAATACAAAAGGGCAAATATTTAATCACAAATCAATTAAAGTAATTAGATGGATAAAAATCCTTATTTGTAGCTCTTCCTTCCTACATCCATCTGCTTACCAATGTTAAATGGACAATAATCTGTCAATCCACAGCAAAGTAGAAATCTGAAACTTCAATTTTTTATGTCAAATGCTTAATTAAATTATTCATAAACCATGAAAACTGAAGCCCTCCAAATCTTTAAAATCGGCATATAAAGGAAAATACCTGTGGATTTTCTTGACAATTGAAATGAATTTACAAGTATTTGTTATAATCTTTTAAGAGATCAAATGATACTTAGCCAGAAAAATACAATTTAGAATGTTGCTCAGTTCTCAAAAAGAATTTGAAAGACACATCCTGAACTTAGTGAATTATTTAAGAAGAAGTTCTGTAATCATTTTAAGGAGGTATTATTACTTAATTTACACTGTAATGGGTATAGTTATCTTTTCATCTTTGAATGAAAGAATATGTGACATTTCTCATTAAAGTACATAAGTAATGTACAGAACAAGAAAATCATAAGGGTTTTTTGAAATAAATATAGACAACAACAGTTTGTAATAAAAATTATTTCTTCATAACATAGAAAAGCTAGATTTAAACAGGTTTATGTAATCTACGGATTTAGTTTGTTTGGAGAACTAACAGCAATTTGGCATATGATTTTTTTTTTTTTTTTTCCCAAAATATAATTCCATTATGAAGGAATATCCACATTTTGGAAGCTGTACAGGTAAAGAGCTATCACATTAATTTCCTACGCAATGAGTACCAGAGCAAGAAATTCTAACCATGCTTAATTCAAATAGTACTTCAAGAGAATTGTCAGTCAGTGTTTTGTTTTTGATTGATTTTTAAGGATTAATTATATTTTGTCATTGACATTTATGATAGGCTTTTGATTAGCGCATGGCTATGATTCACAGCTGAAGTAAAGCTTGAATTAAATTGCAATATTAATTCAAAGGTACCTAGTATACTATAAGTATTTCTATTCTCTTTTATAACTGGGTAATTAATATGTGTGTTTATTTTATTGAAAGAAGACAGTCTTTCAAACTCTTTAAAATGTCTATAATTGGGTCCAGTTCACAGTGGTTTACCTTAGTGCTTACAGAGGACTCTCTGTGTTGGTTTGATTCTTTGAGACCTTCATGTAGGAAAGTCTTTTCTTAGGAATCTTATGATCACATGGTCAGTGCCATGAAAAGCTATTAAGAAGTATTAAACAAAACTTACACGCAGTGAAATTTATTCTCATCCTCTGGCTGAATACACAAAGCACCAATTAAGCATTTTAGAGTAAGTGAAGTAGCAAGTAGGTCTACATGCAGTTAAGGGAATATATTTTATCTTGTTTCTGAAATGTTTGCAAAAATAAAATACATGTGTATATATATTACATATATAGCATAGGAGCCTGTCAGTATCTAAAAGGGAGATATAAATAGGAAGTGAACAGACTGTCTAGCAAAGTCTGTAGTGGAAGGACCAGGGGAAATGGTTTCAAAGTCAAAGAGGAGATATTTAGATTGGATATGAGGAATAAGTTATTTTACAATAAGGATGGTGTGGTAGTGGAACAGATTGTCCAGAGAGGTGGTTGATGCTGGAGAAACTCAAGGTCAGTCTGGATGGGGCCATAAGTGTCCCTTTTTACTGCAGAAGTATTGGAACTAGATGGCCTTTAAATGTCCCATCCAACTCAAAGAATTCTATGATTCCATGATTCTATATTTATATTTAAATTCCCTTATAATTATTTGGATTTGAGTGTTTTTATAGATGTTATTTCATCTGCTTCCTGTGTGGAAACAATATTTTCACGAAAACATGCTTGCCAAAGTTTATTTCTTGCCTTCTTTCTCTGAGATGAACTAACATAGGTGAATTGAAAAATCATTCACGATGTCCAAAATTCATCCAGTCTTTGCAATTACATTTATTGCATTATGGTTCAGTGTGCAGGGATTTGTACCACATGGGGTGTAATCTGGTTAATAGTTAATACAAACTCACGTGCACACTATTTTTTTTTTACTGAAATAATTTTGTTTTAATAAAACCGTAACAATCCAGTTTCTTTGGGTGATTTGTAATTCTTCTCCTCTCTTCCCAGCGTTTGTTTTTACCCACAGGATCTGGTGCCACCGTGACTGCATTTCCAACTCTAATCCTCTGGTCTGATGGTGAGCTTGGTGACCTCTATGAAATTTGGCAATTCAAAAAGAAGTCATCAAAAGGATGTAGCCATAGAGACAGTCTACAGTGTGCACTAAAGACACAGAGTGTTCCCTTACTTAGAATGGAAAAGACATGCTTGTACAACGGGTCTCCATCAAAGTACAAATAATTTAGAAATAACAGGATAGTTATACTAGGAGCACTGAGTTAATTCACTGATACAACTGTTCGGTTACTGAGACAAAGCCAAAGGTGCAGTTTACTATGGAGCTAACTAGTAGTCTTGTAAACTTCAGAAATCTGAAGATTTTAGTTTTTAAGTACAGGAATAGATTGTATGGATTTGGGGCAAAAAAAAAATCAAATGATCAAAGTTTATCTCACTCAGAGCATTGGCAAACAGATCATAAATGTCACTCCCATCAAAACCTAAAATCTACAGCCCAAAAAAGTTTTGGCAAAATGAGGCCGTAAGAAGGTGGGGAAAAAAAGGACTTCTGTTATGACAAGTTGAAATATTGCAGCAACATTCATGGTTCTGTTAGCATGAAGAGAGATAACTTTGAAAGTTTGATTAATAGCTGCAGGTTAGAAAGAGCAGAAAAATGACTATAAATCAAAATAATACTTTAAAAAATTTGATAAAATTTTCCAAGGATATAGATGTCCAGGATTTTCAAAACATGATTTAAGCACACAGAATTATTTGAGGTACTCACACAATCTCATCTTAAAGTGATATCACATATGGATTTGAGACCCAGGAGAGTTGTTCCTCCCATACTGTTAGAGCCAGCCTGCTGTGGTCCTGTGATTCTAGCATTCAGCAACTTGCAAGACCAAGCATTTATTCTTCATATAGACAGACAGCATTCATACACACTACACAGACACTACTGGCCACCAGTGGATTGAAACAGTGCCTTTGCAGGCACTACAGAAACACTAGTGGATCTTCCACAAATATGAATAATACAAATAGCCTGACCTTATTCTGATTTCCTGGCCAAACAAAGTCATATCTTGCTAGCAGATCTGATATGACATTCACACCCACACCTCTGTCTTTCCAATAGCTGGTCCAGATCTACAGGGTCACTAGTAGCCAGCTACCTGCAGTAGTTCCAGCTGTTCCTCCACTGACAATCTTGTAGTCTCTTCAGTACCAAGTTCCCAGATCTATGTCTTGTGGAAACCAGTTCCCATACTGCTGATAGATTAGCTTGAAGTAGTGTTTTACATAACCAGAACACACATCACTCTCACCCAGGAAAGTTGTTAGGAATAAGGATAATAAGAAGAGAATTCAAAGGAGAACACTGAACTGATAGTTGAGACAGATGGTCTGTCCCTTTATCATTGTGGTGGCCTTTTTTTGGATTCTCTCCAGGATGTCCCTATCTATCTGTCTGGTAGTTCAGCTTGGTGGCCACCTACACCCACAGGTTCTTTTCTGCAGAGCTGATTTCCAGCTGAGTGCTTCCCAGATTGTCCAGGTGTGTGGGGTTGTTCTTCCTCAGGTTCAGGACTTTGCACTTCTCCTCACTGAACATGAGGTTCCTGTCACCTCTACCCTGTGGAGATCCCTTTGGTTGGCAGCACGATTCTCTGTCACACCAGCCACTCCATCTGGTTTTGTGTCACTGGCAAATCTGAAGTGGGTACAATCTACCCAATGTTCCACATCATTAATAAAAATGTTAAACAGGACTGGACCTAGTACTGACTCCCGACGTACACTGCTAGTTACTGACCTCCAGCTGGATTTTGTGCCACTCACTGATCAGCACCTTTTGGGAACAGCTATTCAGACAGTTTTGTGTCAACCATACTGTTTTCTCATTCAGCCCATACATCCTCAGTTTCTCTATAAGGATCTTATGGGAGACTGTAAAAGGTCCAATTGAAGTCAAAGTAAATATATCTACAGCTCTCCTTTCGTTTACAAGGCACTATTCCTGGCATTATTACCTATCCTTTCTATTTTCCCAGATTTGTTAGTCCATAGCCCATGTCTGATCTCTTTCTTTCTCTGAGTCTCTCCATGGATACAGCTGTGAGGTTCCTTAAGTGACTTGAGCTGTTGGGCCATTGGCATTGTCTCTTTTATCTCTTCTTCATTAAGATCTTAATATGTAGGTGTTCCATTTCATACTTTTCCTTTCTCTTGTCATTGTCTTCTAAAGATAAACCAGATAGGCTTACATTCCACATATCCTCACAGCTCATATAAGCACATATAAGCACAGCACATTTTCCTAGAAGTCATCTGATAGTTGCAACACCAAACATGTTTTTCTGATTTTATTTTTGGATGGGTCTCTCTTCTTTATTCAGTGTAGTGAATCCTTTGGGAATATTACCCTTGTTCTTAGTGAAAGTCAGTGGGCATTTATGTACCTAAATCATGCTTAGAATTTTTCTTTGATAACCCTCAGACTATTTATAATAATTTTACCTCTTTTATAACTTTTGGTGACCTCAAGTATTCATTTTTTTGTGTCACAAATTTCAATAGCATTTGGGGGCCACACATATTTATGGAAATTTACTATTATTATACTAAAAATATATTTAAAGATAGTATAAAGAGGTTATCTTCTTTGAATAGACCAGTCAAGATACTGTATTGATTTCCCAGTGACTGGGAATAATAGCTAATAGACTGTAAAGCAGACATGAATTAAGTTACTGAGAAAAGCTGACATTATTACAAGTTTACATTCTTTACATGCATCTTAAAAGGCTCTATATTCGCAATAGAATTCACAATAATATCCTACAACATTTCAAGGAGAAAAAAAATCTAAAATATCAAAGAAGGACTGTCATGGTTTAATACTTTTGTAATTTTGCTATCAGTATTCCACATCACAACATCATGTAAAGTATGGATAGTTCACAGAAGAAAACTACATTTCCCAGAGGACATCATGGTCAGGAGGTAAGTCACGGGACCAGGACAGTATATAATCTCACTCCCGTGACTGAAATCACACACTCTCTCGGATCCTCGGAGCGTGGGGTGCCTTCCAGCCGTTTCGCCTAGAGCTTACAGTAGGCCTTTCGGTTTTTGGGACTCACTCTCTCTCTCTCTTTTTTGCTTAATTACAATTATATTGTATTATATTGTATTATTCTGTGTTCTGATATAGTATTTAGTAAATAAGTGTGCCTCCTTAGATCGCTGCTGCTGTTTTCTTTTCCCATTCCCTTTTCCCCTTCCCTTTTTGGGCCAGCGGCCCTTTTGGGCCAGCTGCCCCCCTGTCACGGGCATAGGTAGATCTTGCTTAACCCGCGACAAGGACTCACAGTCAAAATGCCTGAACAAATTTACAATTAATATGATGATGTAGCCCCTCAAAAAACACCCCATAACATCATTATGTCCAGTCACAGGTAGTAATATATATTTTTTTTCAGACTAGTGAAAGATTTATTACAGCCTCCAACAAATTATTGTGAGTTCATTACTTAGTCTATCAATAATGTGATTGGAAAGAATTTCTATTAGGAAATAAGAGGAAGAAACAAGTGATATGATAATCATAACGCTAGAATGAAGGCATGTTTTCTTATTACTAACAGCAAAAACAAGTCTGAAGAGAAAATTATAGCAGCAAACAATGCTATTATCAATTTGCATGCATAATTCTAGTAAAATGTATAAACGCATTAGAGTGGGAAACGAATCATCTGCAAGCACTGGCACTGTAACAGATGTAACGAGATTATAGTTGGAACAAGCACTGAAACACCATGATAGACAAATTTAGTCCCCTTATGTACATCAAGTGAGTAAGCAATGAAAATTTAAAAAGCAGCAGAGAAAAATCAGCACAATTGATTTTAAAAGTCACCACAAAGGACTTTTCTAGGGCAATCAGAAACATCTATTAAATTTCAAAACAGTGTTTGTTTGTCAAGCACTTAGGGCATTGGAGATGGGCAACAATAAAAAAAAGCTTGTCATGTCTTGAATTTGTTTTGGCTTTATTGCTGATTTCCATTTGGAAATTAGTTGCAATTTTATAGAGAATTCAGCAGAAATTTTTAATTAAGTAAAATTTTTTAATTAATCAATGTAGAAAAAATGTAGACTACTTTCCAGGAGATTTTATAAAATTTCTTTTTGTTACACTGTAATTTAGAGCTATCATATAATTAAATTTAAAAGTATGAACAACACAGAAAGAAAGATTTATTCTAAGTCATCCAGCTGATATAGATAACTTTACTGTAAACACAGTTAGGGTGACTTTTTTGAAGCCTCAGGCTGTAGCTTTCATTACAAAAACCTCTCTATAAAGAAAAGATATCGAATCAATAAACCTTATCATTTAGAGGAGATTTGCATTCTATGGTTTTTATGTTCCCAGCTACAGTTTTTCATTACTAAATGACAATGAATGTCAATCATGATAATGGAGAAAATATCTTTGCTTGCCTGAAATTCCTTTACTTTGAAATAATAAGGCCTATAGAACTGTTTTTCTAGGAGGCATCAGCACAGAATCAAACAAGAGCCAGAAGGAAAGAAACATTTGGGGGTACTCCTGAGGAACATGGTTTCCAGAGACAAAAATTTCTATCCATTTTCCTACACTATACATGATGGAAAGTAGCTTGAGGGAAAAATGCAACAACATCTACTAATTAAGCATATGGGAATTCAACTTTTGAACAGCATTCCAAATTCCTTGTATGTCAGCACCCATCTCTATTTGTCAACAAAGCAGATTGGATTTCTGGACCTCATTAGTCAAGAAAATCAATTTAATATAATTATACAGTGTTTACCTTCAACTGAGGTCCACAGATGTGTCACAATGGAGTCTCCACAATACTGTATACAACAGTCACTGAAGACACTATCCTGTCACTTTTTTCTCTTTTTGAGCAATAAAAACCTGTGTTGCATAATTATTGTGTGTAAAGAAGGTTATGTTGTTTGTGAGTTAGTTTGTAGAGACTGCCTAAGCATCCTTTCAAAAAGGAAGCTTTTGTTTTTGACACTTTTAATACCTGATTCTTAAACTCTATTTAATCTGCTGGCCCTTCTCTCCTACAGGGAAATACCAGTAAAAGCACATCTGGAGGGATTATGTTTTTGTCCTGCTGTCTTTTTTATTAATTTTACATTCCTCTGTATAAAAGAGCAGAGCTAGATCCTCAAGATTATCTCCCTTTGGCCGTCCATGAGGATGAGCAAGAGAAGGATTATAATTTTATTATTTGCTTATTTGTGTTTTGCATCCATAATCTCCAAAGGTGGTGAACTTGAACTGAGGAATGGTTCTAAAAATATTTCAGAGTGTGTAACTCCCTCATTGCTCCTAAGGCTTTTGTTTTGTTTTGGTTTTGTTTATGTTTTTTGCTTGTTTGTTTGTTTTTTGTATCCCTTTGTTCACTTTAGCACAAACAGGCTCCCTCCAAAGAGCTCTTATCATTGTTGTATGGGATCTGTGTGAATCAGATTCTTCTGCTTTTCACTGTCAGTGTGGGACACAAATTGAATTTCTGGAAGATATAACTATTGACAACAGGGGAAGGCTGTTTCTTTCTAAGTTGTTTTGGGAACAACCTATGCTGAATTTCTCCATTTTCCATTCTTCGTCTTCTATCAGTGAGCTTCAGGGAAATAGAAAGTTGGTGCAGATAAACTTTGTGGTTGAAATGCCTGTTCATTTTAGAAACAGAACCAGACATTATGTTATTGATGAAGACTCACTTGCTAAAGCACAAAAAACAAATATCAGCTGCTACTGCCACTTTAAGCTCTCAGAAGAGATCATGGTGCAGTCTGAAAAAATAGCACCTACTCTTTTGTGCTCCCTTATGTGAAAGATTGCTCGACATTTGAGTGAAAATCTTGTTCTATGAATGTTTGCAGAATTGTGAAATCTGAGTACATAGAATGATGGTGACAATTCTGAAATTTACCTATGGGCTGTGTAAATGTTCAAAGGTCTCAAACCAGAAATCTGTTTAGACAACAGCATCTATTCTTTGGTATACAGAGTGCAAAGGAAAAGATCTTCTACTTACATACTTTGTTATGGCAGGATTTTCCATCACTTTCCCAGGCAGCTCACTCTGTAAAGATTTCTGCAACATTTTGCTTATGTAGTCACACAGAGAGTGGTGACTATGGCCCTCACATGGCTGCTTAGTTGACTGAGAACAAAAATGATTAGCAATTACCTTTGCTGTCTCTCGGAACTCACTTTTGTAGAGCCTGTTGAATAAAACTGTCTAATTCTTCACTACTTTTACCCGTCTAACCCTGTCCTCCACACATAATTACTGACTGTGAAACACAAACAGTATAGTTAAAGAAAATACAGAGATTTCTAATCAGATGGATGGATCCCAAAGATCATACATAACTTTGTTGATTGTTATAGACTTTTGGAAGAAACGGCAGTCAGTGAAAATTTTGCTGGAGACTTGTGGCTGCCTGAGACTGTACTGAATCCAGAAATAAAAGGGCAAAGCTGACACACAGCAAATCTATAGACAGCTATCCCTTTTAACAGAAGTTGTGTGAAGACATAATTAATTGAAATAACAATCCATTGATTTCATTAATACTACTTGGAAGCTGTTCAAGACTGGATGGAGTTCAGAAGAGCTGTATGCTATGTGGTCACCTTGATTAAAAGTCTGTAAAAAGTAATGTGACCATTTGTTTATTTTAGCATCATTTCTATGAAAAAGAAAAAAGATTTTCTGTCTCATTTTTTTTATTTGTTTTTTTTTTTTTACTGTCCAAATGAAATCTGAGATTCTCTTTGATTATTTTGCAGGTCTTCAGTTCTATGGGTAGCAAAGCAATTTCCTTACACTTTACATTACTTAAGAGTAACAGATCATGGGAAAAGGTGTCTCACTTCATCTAGATCTGTGAGCCAGGATGCCACAAAGAGACTATTAAGAAATTGCTAGACTAATAAATGTTCAAGCTTGAAAACGTAAAATTAAAAAAATGTAAAGTTTGAGGTAAATTAATCTAAAAGCTTTCCCTTTCAGAATATAAATACAGTTGGTAGGGTTGTCATTATGTAAAGTGATGTCAATAAAAACAAGCAAACAAACAAAAAAACCTGTAATATTTTCCTTAGAACATCTTTGTAGAAAAGTTATTACAGAATAAAAATGATTATTAGTTCAATAACAATTTACACAGCTTTCCACTAAAAGTTCATGTGTTATACCATTTTTTCTCTTGTTTTTAAAACATTATTCTATGAAGAGATATTTATTTCTCAATGTGAAAAAAATTGCAAAGTTGTGACAAGTTGGACAGAAGTTTTATTGGAATAACTTTTTAAATGGTGATACAACCAGAGGGTGAAAAGCTTTTTACAATACCGAGAAGCTTGGCTGTATTCACAAACTCTATATTCATGCTCATTTACAATTTTCAGAGATATGCCTACTAAATATAAAATTCATTCTAAAAGTCAGCAGTGCTCTAAGAGCCCCTTGCTCTAAGATATTGTTTAAAAAGGTACTGCTCCAATTTCTATTTTGTTATTTACAGAAGTGGAAGAAGTTGTAGGAATGGCAAGAATACTGAGAGTCCACTTGTATGCTATCCTCACATCTAGAAAATCCATCTGCACTTGGTATTATCAACTCTGGAAAAACATAAACTGAATCTTACATCCTGTACATAAATTTTAAGCAGTAAAATACAGAATATTACCAGGGTGAGCTTTCCATTTGGCATTGTTCTTAGATTGTTTATCATAGAAGAACACGGTGCATGTCTTTAGCTTAAAACTGAAGTGCTCAGGAAATTAAATTTTATTGTTTTGAGATTCCTTTCTTTTTTTCTTTTCTTTTCTTTTCCTTTTCTCTAAAATACCTTTAAATGTATCTATTTCACCACACTTTACAACAAAAATAATACCTCTAGCAACTACCATACACGATAACACAGAAATCCTGTCATATAGGAATTTGTACTGAGTAATAGGCACTTAATGTACATCCATAGAATATCAGCTTTATGTTTACCCAAACTGCACTTTCCTTTCAGATAAGAGACTTCCACCTTGTGGGACTGATGTGTTCTCTCAACCCTGACATGCTGTGTGCCTCTGAAACTCTTCAGAGCTCTTTGACTACTATTCATTTTTTCCTTCCAGAAGCCTGTGTAATAAGCTGTTGGATTGATTCATGTCAGCATGTTTCTGACTCTCACAGGTTAAGGTTCTCTATAGAGCAAAAAGGAATCTTATAAGCCAGAGCATCAAAGACCAGAAATATTTTTCCTGAAGACATTTAAATCCTACTGTCTTCAAGCAACATGTTTGAAACTTAATATAGGTATTAAAAATATTTTATTCAAGAAGCAAGCTTTATTTTCAGATGAAGAACTGACTATAGGAATGTTTGTATACACATATTTAAATACACTAAACATGTAGGTTTGTGAGATAATGGTGATGATAAAGTGAGAAGAGGGATAAAAGCATCTAACTGCTAAACAAATATAGCCACCAAGACCAACCTTTTCCAATTCTTCAGTAAAAAAAAAACAACTATATGTGATTGTGTTTTTGTTGTTGTTGTTTGTTTGTTTGTTTTTTGGTCGATGTCTCGGTTACTACATTTCCCAGATAAACACATTTTCTTATTCCATATATCCACTTAATATTATTTTCACATCACAGATGTACTTCAGCTCAGAACAAATTTGAATGAGTTTGAAATTAACCAATACTTGCTACTGACTTCAAAATAAACAAAATTAAAAGTAAACTGAAGAGTAAGTTCGTGTATTTTCAGACACAATGTTTTTGTAGCAATTGGGAAAAAGAAAGGAAGAGATTTATTCCTCTTAGCTTCCAAAATCAGAACTAGAGGCACTTTATGACTCATTTACTTCCATGGTATAAAGTCAACCAAATAGTAATGGAGTCACTACAGGCTATTTTAATTGTCATAAGTGGAGAATCTTCACAGAAAAGACTTTTTGAGAGATTTATTGCATAACAGGCCTGTTTCACCAGTACAGTTATGAGAGTTTGGTGTCATACACAGAATTAACAGACACAGAATTGAAAGACTACTTTTCTTTTCCAAGATACATAACAGCTTGAGTTTTTAATGTGTCTGTCTGTCATTTCTGTGATAAAATATTAGATGCCATGATATTATTGAAGCAATTAAATGCATTCATCTTTTCCAAATTGATTTCAATATGATGGAAATTGACCTTTTACTAGCAAGCAGTAATCCCAATGTGGAAGCTGAAAATAGACTTTATAGTTACAAGGCTAAGTAAGAGAGTTTACTGATGCAAATCCCTTTAAAAGTCAGTGAAACAAAGACTGATTGTCCCTGAACAAAGCCTACTCCAGCTCTCTGGTCTGAGTCCATGCGTTATTCAAAGGGAATATAGTCTTCACCCAACATGGTTACTCACAAATCTCATGGCATTTTGTCTTTTGCAGGGACCTTTGAACATGCAATTATTTTTTTAGGATTGGCTAAGCAAGATGATGGAAAATGGCATAAAATTTTACCCCACTATGGATGATGCATGCAGTAATATGATTTTCCTAGCAACAGCAATCTAAGCATATACTAGGCACTGCAAACTGGTCCAGAATAGCATTTAGAAATGTAGTTTATTTTAATGCAATATTTATATATAAAGTTAAGTTTAATTTAACAGCATTTCCTGGTGCAAGACCAGAGTGCTCTTTTTTTTCTTTTTTCTTTTTTTCATTTTTTTTCAGACGCTTCAAAAGACACTAAACTTAATGAGTTTCTTAACGTAAATAGACAATAATCCATTGCATTCAACAGCATTTATGCACACCAGGAAAAAAATGTGTTTATCCAAGTTTCGAAGTTTTAATTATTTTATTCAGTAAAGATTTTTTGTAGTTTAACAATATTGTTTTGAGTAATTTGCATTACAAAGGACTATAATACAACCTCAGCCAAGACCACATATTCCAGTCTGCCAATATAAATATTTAATGAGGAAAAATCATGGAAAAACTAGGTAAAACCTCAATGAATTACAGTTTTTCCTTCTCACAAAGATTCACTAAAACTATGAAAGATGGATGTGCATTTGTGTGTAGTATACATTACAGAAAATATACAAGGATTTCTGAGAAAGAAATGCCTCCTATTTTATGATATGTGCCTAGAATGTCAGAGGTGGATGTTGGTGATATTGCAGTACAGGTTGAACCTTCCTACCAATATTCTATTACATTTTGTTGCAGTGAGACAGATGAAAGCAGAATGGCAGTGTGACAAAACACTATCTGACATAGAGGTGAGTTTGAAGTATGTCACTGAATGTCTCCATGTGGAAAAAAAATCAGCCATTTATATTTATCAGTATTTGCTGAACTTTTACAGAGAACAAATGGTGGATGTGAGCACAGTGATGAAGAGTGTGGTGTGTTTCAGTAGTGGCAGCAACGACATGAAAAACAATCCATGTTCCAGATGGCAATGCATAGCTGTCACACCACAAAATAAGGAACATCTCAATCAGCTCATTTGCCTGAATAAGAAGATTATGAACAGGAAATAAGTATGGAGCTGAATATTGGCTTCAGTGCATTGGAAATGATTGTGACAGCCAGACGTGTCCCATGAATACTCACATAAGAACAGAAAGAAAATCACATGGAAGTCCGTCACAAACTTTTGAACCAGTATGAGGCTGAAGGTTACAGTTTCCTGAATTGTATCATTACTGGTGACTAGATGTGGTGACACCACAATAAGCTGGAGTCCATGGTGTGGTGACATGATTTTCTCAATGAAAAAAACGTTCAAGGTACAGATCTCAGCAGTTAAAGTGACGTGTTGCGTTTTTTGGCATAGGAAAGGGCTGATCTTTCTGGGCGTCCTAAAACCCAGACAAAACATCAAAACTGATCACTGGATGATGCTGACTAAGCTGAATGCTCAAACTTCCAGAGGCAGGCCAGAAAAGAAGATAATTTTTCTCTTGCAACACAATCACATCACGCCCTATACCAGTTTGAAGACTGTGGAGCATATTGCCAATCTTTGCTGGACTATCCTACTGC
Organism: Perdix hodgsoniae; assembly: GCA_035772895.1. NCBI lineage: Eukaryota > Metazoa > Chordata > Aves > Galliformes > Phasianidae > Perdix > Perdix hodgsoniae. The sequence continues at coordinate 19,119,367 of JAPSGF010000008.1, forward strand.
ACCCACTTTATAGTCCATATTTGGCACCTTCTAATTTCCATCTGTTTGAGCTGATCAAAGATGGACTGTGTGGAGTTATTCCTATTGGCAATGCCATCATAGAAGCTGTGAAACAGAGGAGTACCTCTGCTGGTGCAGACTTTTCTGAGACCAGCATGCAGGCACTTGCTCATTGCTAGGAAAAATACACAGCTAATACTGATGACAATGCTGAAAAATAGTGTTATGTAGCTGAGAATTTGGTCTATCAAATAATGATATTGTGCATTTTGTAGTTGTTGTATTGTCCACGGAAACAAGTAGGAGGCATTAATTTCAGAGGAACTTATATACAGTGACTATCCAATATTGGAAAATATTTCTGTAAGTAATAATGCAGAAATAATATTCAAACATTTTTTAGAGTTTAGAAAAATTTTTTTTCCTTATTCTCAAATAAGAATGCTATGCATATAGTAGTGTGTTTTTTTAATCAACCTTTTTTTTTTTTAACACACAAAGGCTTTGTTAATCTTTACATTTCGTAAACACTTGTAATTAAAAGAAATGGGAGAATGTATAACATACTGATTTAAAACTACTAGGTGGGGAATACATGATGCTACTGAGAAGGCAAGACATTTATGCTACCTGTAGCAATGTGGACTCTGTGATTATGCACAAAGCATAAAGGCCCACATATTAGCTTTTTCCTCAAAGAACATAAATAAGTATCATTTTGAAATTTGGCAGTTAGTGGTGGAATCAGGATTGTTAAAAGTGGATATTTACTTGAGAATATACATTCCAGGGAAGTGCGCTACAGAAGTAAGAGTTTTAGGCTAAGAGAAGTTTTAAAACTAAGTCAGAGAACCTTTGGAAAACACATGGTTTAGCTACTGCCTAAGTGAAGTAGTAGAAGGAAAGACAATGATTTGAACAAAATACTGAGGTAGGAACTTTTAATGGATTTTACATGTGTATATACTTTTTTTTTTTTTTTTTTTTTACTCAACTAGGATATCAGACAACGTTACAATAATCCTACTGTGTAAGTCATTCCTATCTGTATTTATAGTACAGGGCTGCATTAACTTAAGACTTTGCTAGCGGCCAAAATTTCAAGGACTGCCTAATACTATGTCTTTGGTCAAACAGTAAGATAAATTGTATCTGTGCTTCATACAAGAAAAGGATATACTGTATATGGGAGGCAACAGTCAACAGAAGAAAATGGCATGCTGGAGAGAAACTAGAACAAAAAAAAACCTGAATTGCCCTTTTCTCCATTTTCCTCTTAGGTTTCTTCCTGCACTTGTCATGGTTGACTGGCCTAACAGGCATTCAGACTAATTGGTGCAGGTAATGGGCTGCAAATTTCCCAGAACTGCCTGAGATCTGCTGATTTGCACAAGCAACTTGAGGGTTTTTGTTGTTGTCCTTGTTCTGATTTTGAGCTTGTTTGTTTGTTTTATCCCTTGTGACCCTGGTGTTTATTCTAGAAACTTATTTACAACAGTAAAACCAGTGAAAAATGATGCTATAAGAAATGGTAATTACAGAATCAGGTACATACTTTATCACTATTTTGATGATGGATCTCACACACACTATTCCACATACTTCTGCCACTAAAAGAGAAACAGACTACCATAATAATTTTATTTTTTTTCTGTAGATCTGCTATTATCCTTTCTAATTTTGACTATTTCATAAGTGTCTACAGTCTGAACTTTCTGTGCATCTAGAAAGTTTCTAAAAGAACTTAGAATATAACAAAAATAAGAATATCTCATATGGTATAATATACTGGTATGGGTTATGTGTTGGTAGCTCAGAGTCTGTGCTATACAGTGATTCATGTCTTCTTCTGAACACAGAATAATAGACTATCTTCAGCCTGTGCAACCTAATCTCTCTGAAGAGATAATACGGTACTTTCAACTGTAATATATCTTCTTCTGATTCACTATTATGATATAAACAGAAGGGAAGTAAAATGCAGAGAAACAGGCTAGGTTCATCTAGTTTCACCCAGTTTATTAACAGATAATTTGTATCTCCATCCCAAAATGTGGATTGTTGTATTATAATTCTTCCTGAAAGAGGAAGATAAGATTTATCCTGTCTCTGTGAGCCAGTTCACAATATGGAGCAGTTGTCTCTTGTGGATTTATGTCAATATTGAGATCACAATTCAGATAGTTTGTTTCCATGTTAGAATCTTTTACAGCAGAATCATTCAAATTAAAGATCTTCCATCACTTCTGGAAAAACAAACAAACAAACAAACAAACAAACAAAACCAACAGCAAAAACAAAACAAAACATAATGATAAGAATTATTTTAAAAGTGCTTTGCAGGAATTGTCTCTGAAGAAGAATGTGGCTATAGCCAAGAAGCATAAATCAGGACTTGTGTCAAAATGCCAAATCAGGAAGTTGTATTAGATCTCTGCATAACTAGTTTTCTGTACTGGAAACACTGCATAGAGATGGGCAATCTTCCACAGAGTAACTTTTCATCCTCAAAGGAAAATTCTTCATGTAAATTAAACAGAATGCTGGCATTTCAGGGAAGGATCTTCCCATATAAACAACGAAAAAATTTCAAAGCTGTTTTCAGAGCACTTCATTATGCCAGAAGAAATATTAACTAGATAAGTAAGTAAAAATATATGAAAATTTAAAATAAGAACAAATATGGTTTACAAATTACTATAGTTGTTTATCAGGTGATAGCTTTCTCAGTGACAGTTTACAATTGAACAGTGATTATTCTAAAAAAGGAAAATAGATTTCTCAGAAATCTTTCACAAAACCATTTTGAGCTCCTGAATGTCTGCTTTATGTAAAAATGCTTTCATAAGTTACACAGCGCATAAAATCATAAAAACAGAAAAAATTATATATAGGGAGTTCTTTAGACACACTCCCAGGTCTGACACGGATCTGTTTGTTACTTTCTGCCTCAATCTACAAAACAAAACAAACAGACAAACAAAAAGATCAAGATCTTTGCCTATGTACTTGTAATGAAAATATCAAAAGAAATTAATTTAGTCAGAGGTTAAAGTAGATAAACCTTTATAATTTCCAAAGGGAACTGGCAGGTACTGGCAGGATTTTGAAAATCAAAAAATAGCCCCCATGCTATTTCTGCCTAGTATGCTATTGATAAATTGCACGCAAGCTGACTTAATATTCAATATTGCTAAACGGTTTCTCTTTCAAAGGAAATTTGTCTATTTTATGAAGCTAAAGGTCCTAAAATATCATTTATCTCAAGAAAGGATATGTTATTCTTTAGTAACTCCTGTGGATTAGTGATGTGTTTCTGGTAGTGACCAGCTTGTGTCTGATAACCTTTTTTAATTAAGATTTTGTAAACTAAATGTTTCATAAATGTTAAATATTGCATATATTTATGAATTCATCATGCACTAGGTTTACAAGACTTTCAGCAAGTACAATGGAAAGAGCTGAAATAAATTTCATGAAATCTGTCTGTCAATGTAGTAATATTTAATCTCTGTTATTATAAGTATTAGAATATCCTAGGTCACTACTTAACTCAGTTTAGTGAGCTCAGAGTAATTTTACTTCAAGGTGAGAAAATAGATCCTTGATATTACCAGCAGAAGAAACAAAACTGAAGAAACCTGCACTGAAGCTGTGCAGGTCAGTCTTAAAATGTGTGGGCTAGAGGAAAAATAGGCTGAGATTACTTTTTGAATTCTGATTGAATTCTGATGTTGCGTAAATGACGTTAACAGTCTGCCATATTTATGCACCGAAAATATGAAAATAATGAGACTATATTTTAGTTTTCAAACTTTTTTTTGTTTGTTTGTTTTATATTCTTTTAGACTATATATATTTAAAAGCATTTAATTATAATCTAAGTCTTTTTCAAAAAGCTGAACTGAGGTGATTACAAGTAATAATTTTTAAAACAGGTGTCACACTGGTGATAGCAGAGCTGTCAGAAACTTCAGGTTATTAAAGGAAGAGGTGAAGCATAACTTTTCCTTTTCACTTCTAAGGACTCTGTAAGTAAATATTTCCTTACTTCTTTACTTTTTCCTTACTTTTATTTTGTCAACTTTTGTATTCTGTGGATATGATTAAAAGATGGCCATAGTTTACATTTGTTTCTGAAGCTTGGAAAATTAAGAAATGCTTCTGTTGAGACAGATCAGATGAGTCATGCCTAAGTTTCTGTTCCCCAGCTATATTCAGAAATAGGAATTATTTCAGAAATGGATGATTTCAGAAATTTGACAGCGCTGCGTGGAGTCAGAATTCTGCTTTCTGGACTATTCAGTATGAGTCAATTTGAATTTTCCCGGAGCAAATTTTAGAAAAATCTGACAGAGTTGTCAGGCATTGAACTGGGCTGCCATGGAGGTGGTTGAGTCATGGTCCCTGGAGGTGTTCAAGAAATGTTTAGATGTAGTACTTAGGGAAATGATTTAGTGGGGAAATATTGGTGGTAGGTGGACAGTTGGACTGAATGATCTTAGACGTCTCTTCCAACCTTGGCGATTCTATAATTCTGAGATTCTATGATTGTCATCCTCACTGCGCAACCTCAGACCTCAAGACCTTGTGGATGTTTAGGCACATTTTACACAGCAGAGAAATAACGATTTCAAGATGAATAAGCATTATTTCCTGTGCATAGAACAGGTGAAGTGAGGAGGACTGTAAATACAAGCCTTTTACGACTCCTTAGAGCAGAGTGTTCAAGGAATCCACAATCACTCTTCATGTAGATTAGTTTTCAGTAAGTTCAAGTATTACTTAAAACAAACAAACAAACAAAAAAAAGAGTATTTGTCATTTTATTTGCGTTGAAAAGTATAAGCAGTTATTGTGTTACGTATTATGCAAACTATGCAACTCATAGCTGTGCAGATGCATTTATGAAATAGACATTGTTTCCAATTATTATACTATGATTGGAAACTAGAGATTCACAAATTTTCACCAGAACTCACTGTTTTATTAGATGTTCCCTGCTTATTTATATTTGTCAGTTTTGTACTACATTGGGAAAAGCAATCTCTAAAAGTCTACAACCTCTCATTAAAATTCTATACAGAAGAAATATGTTTACTACTCTGAGCTGTGAGTCAATAATCAATAGCAGCTTAGAGAGTGCATCCCCCTCAACAAAAGTCCACCCAAGCCGTGTGATAATCATACAAAATCACTTTGAGAGACACATATCTTAATTTTTGCTGCTGATAAAAGGAATTGGACAAAAGAAGTAAGAATGTCATTAAACCTTACTTCATACAGCAAATGAGATTCAACTTATTACTTCATGTATTATTTTTTCATATACTGCCAAATGCAAATCATAAGCACTAATTCTGAACTTCACAGAAAGTAAGTTTCAAGTACATTTTTAAGATTTATAATTGTTTTCAAGCTATTATTTCACATGTAAACTTACTATTGCCATCAGAAACTTTAGCCCTTTCTATAAGGCTAATGTCATCCTAATTATTTAAAATGTTACACTGGACATACATAATTGTATGATAAAATATTTATTCAGATTTCTCTTACCATCACTTATGGGTATCAATAAGTTAATATTTTTTTTTCCAGTCCGTAAGTATCCTTATATTGAAAATTAGTAATTTTAAGTATGTGGATATATGATGTTGTTTTTGAAATTACCCTTAAATCTGGCCCTCACATTTTCAATATCATTTTTTTTATTGAATAATGAATTATTTTATTGAATAATTCAAGTATCTATGTCATATTAAGTTAGTCACTCTGTGCTGCAGACTTATAATCATATGCATGAAATAACATTTCTGATTTACAAAGACAAAGTAACTTGGACTGCTTAATAAAAAATAAAAGATGCTTAACTCCAAGCGTACTACTTTCCTACCTAAGTATGCACCCCTTTTTCTTCAAACTCTAGACATCTGGCAAGATGGGCAAACTTTATCAGACGCACTTTAGAGACAAAGCAGCATAAATGGTCTTTGAAAAATTTATACAATTTGCCTTGCCATCATGTATTCAGTGGTTTGAATATCCAGGGACCTCACAGAGACCAGAGGCCACTGCTGGTGCCAAATATCTATATTTTCAGTGGCTATGAATGAAAAGTTTGAGAGAGAAGCAAAAAAACCCAAAAAACCAAAAACAACAACAACAAAAAAAACCACCAAAACAGACAGACAAACAAACAAACAAGCAACAACAACAAAAAACAGGAAAGAAATAGCATACATGAAATGTACCTTTCAGAAACAAAATTTGTTTCAAAGTTTCAAAGGTTAGTCACACTACATTAAAGTCTTCCTTCTATATTTTTCCTTTATTTGAGGAGAAGATGGTAGAGAGTGAGAGGCACAGAAAATAAAATTAAAAAAAAATATATAGCTCAGTATTAATAAAGAACATAAAAAATTGTAACCTCACTTTTAAGAAAAGCTAAAAAAGAAATATTATATTTCAAAGTGGCATTGAAGTGCTAGGTGCACTTTTTTCTTCCACTGCTATTTTAAAAATACTGTGTTCTAGTTTCACCCTTTAGAAATTCATGTTTTTTTGTTATTTATGAGACAGGAAAATCTATCAGTTCATCTCTGTTTTAGTTTTATCACTTGTAATTCTGGGATAATCTTCAATTTTTTCACAAGAACATATCTTAAGTGACACTACTCTCCAAGGAAAAACAAATAAAACAGGTCTTCAACATGGAGTGTAAATGTGTATTTACTCCTCAAACAAAATGTCACAAAAAGACTGATGCATCTTAGACTGTTTGGAGGACTGCTGAGACCAGTTTAAACACCGAGTGAAATACAATCTTTCAATTGCATCCATAAATACAGCTTCACAAATCTTTATGTCAAACTGATAGACTGCACTAAATTAAATGATGAGTGAATCATATTAATGGCTACTTCTTTTCTATTATTTACTGTGTATATATTCCACAAATAGTAAGGGTCAAAGTATTTATTTACTTACTTACTTACTTACTTATGGAAGTATATTTAATGTCACTGCATAAGCTTTGAAGTCCTGATCTGCAAAATTATTACAGGCATTCATTTATCCCTTTGTAGGAAAAGACTGGCCTCATCTCACAGTGTGATATTTATCCTTCACTTGCAAAGAAACTGGAGAACTCTGCTCTGATAAACAAGACACACTCAAACATCTGTCCCTGTAGTGCTGAGTTTGGGGGTCCAAATAGGAAATTTAAAAATAAAATCTTGAGACTTCAGAAGATAACTAGTTATGTCCCCAGACCTCATGAAGCAGGTGCGCGGCCTGCTGTTGGGGGTAATTATCAGCTATTATCAGTGAAGCTGGCATATTGCCAGTATTCTAAAAGCAATTTTTTCTCCTGCTGTAGGCTGAAAATATTCTTTCTTTTCAATTCAGTTTTTCTTCTATTTGCATAAATATATCTCAGTATGTTTCACCTCCAAATTAATCACCTAAGAAAAGCCAATATCCTCTGCAGAATTACTAGTCCAGAAAGCATTCAGAAACACCAAACGAGGTGAAATAAAACCCAGTATCATACAGTATCTCGTTTTCTTCCTGTAGTACCTATGACTAACTGAGTAGCTACTCAACTCATGTACCAATATTTGTAAAGTCCGATAACAGTTTGCATACATATGTACATGTATAGATGAAATTATAGTGATAATATAAAATCAAAACATAGAGCTATTTTGTCTTTTGTTAGAGGCCATATTCTGCGATGGTGCAACTAGCTGGCACATCACAGTTTAAAATCGTTGTTTTAAACATAATGTTTTTAGTTCAGGTATGTTCCCTCGTAAATCGATGTCAGGAGGATTTGGAGGTTCCTATGCATTGTGGCTGATCTGGCACCAATGAGACTTTTTCCTAGAAATACCATAGAAAGGTATAGAATATCCAAATTTACACTGAGAAAAAATCAGCTGAAGGAGAAAAAATATGTTACTAAAATTCAGTTATACTTGGCTTTGTCACAGTTGGAATGCAAATAACTGAAAGTAGCTGATCACTAGCTGCATTAAAACAAAAAAAAACAAACAAAAGTTAGTACTAATTAGCTATTTAAACTTGAAAGCCATTAAAAAACTCCAAAAAGGAAAAGGATAAATGCTCAGGCATTATAATTTTCTTCAAACAATTTCTATCCTCAAGTGTATCTTCATATCTCTATTTACTTTGAGGAAACTGTAAATGCTACCTGCAATGTGGGAAGTGTAGATAAGTGTGGAATTCAGAAAACTACATTTCATGATAAATAGTACATTCACTGTAATATTAAAAACACTTGAACTGACAGGACATCACTCCTATAGAAAAGAAGTAATAAAATGGGATTCACACAACCAAATACAGATGTCTTTATTATTCAAGTCATTCAGAGTCATTTTATAGTGAGTGAAGAAAAATCAATATATTTCAGATGAAGAGAATAATTAATCTCTCACTAAAGTGAGTGAACTGTATTTTTAAAGTGCTTTTCTTTCCAAAGATTATGAAGACTAGCACAGAAGTGAAAACCTAAATATGAGTTACATAAATCCCAAATGACAAGTCTAGTTCTGAAACTGAGATGTAAAATATGAGTTTTGTCAATTTTTTAAAACATGAATTATGTTTATAAACGTTATCTGTCCTGTTTATTATATGATTTTTTTAATATTTTGAGTACTTCATTCTATGCAAACTGTCATCAGATCACGATTAATGTAATAAAGATATTCGTGGCAGTGAAAAGTTTCTGGGATTCAGATAGTTTTTTAGACATGATAATGAATGCAATTCAATTTTGAAGTTTGGTCTCCATCGTATTCAAAAAGACTTGGTAGTATCCATAAAAGGAGACCATTTTGAGAACAATGTGTCCTTTTTAGATGTTTCCAGACAGAGGAATTAGGGTTACCATTACAGTTACCATTAGAATTATGTCAGAAACCAGTAATAACTGGTATAATATACTATACTATAGAAAAAAATATATATAGAAAAAAAAATAAAAATAGAATGGAAGCAACCTGTTAAAATACTCTTGGTAAACTTGTGTTATTTATAAGAGCAAAGAAGAGCTTATTATGTAAAGTGAATTTTATTAAAGTCAGTGGAACAGCAAAACTGTTATAATACTACATCATTTTGAGAGGTCCTGAAAGAACAGGAAATATAAAAAGAAAAATATTTAAAGATTGTCTTTTGGGGATAAAAAATATCTATAGTATTACATTTTCAATATGTATTTCCTTAAAGCACACAACAGGTCTCATTTCTTCCTGAGCAGCAAATCTATAAGCCGTGTTGCTTCATACTACTCTGTCAAATGTAATTAAAATATATAGAAAAACAGATAATGCTTTCACATGTTTATACATATAATTTTATTGTATATAAATATATAAACAGATATATATGTTTATATATCATGTAAAATATAAACATATTCATTTTTTATATATTTATAATGTAAGAATATGTGTTGCATGAGGGATGTATGAGGGAGTATGAGAGATGGACAGCAGGGTGAGGGAGATGATTGCCCCCTTCTGCTCTTACTCCATGAGGCCCCATGTGTGGAGTACTGTGTTCATGCCCCCAGTTCAGGAAAGATGTGGAAGCTGCTAGCACAGATGTGGGGGGGTGGGCACAAAGATGATCAAAGGTCTAGAGTGACTCTCTTATGGAGAAAGGCTGAGGGAGTTTAACTTGTTCAGACTAGAGAAGAGAAGGCTCAAGAGAGACCTCATTGTGGCCTTCCAGAGACCAACTTTTTACATGGTCTGATAGTGATAGGCTGAGGGAGAATTCTATTTTAAACAAAAAGAAGGAAGATTTAGAGTAGATATTAGGAGGAAATTCTCACTGAGAAGTTGGTGAGGCACTGGCACAGGCTGCCCAGAGAAGTGTGGATGCCCCATCCCTGGATGAGCTCGAGGCCAGGTTTACGGGGCCCTGGACAGTTTGATCTAATGGGTAGCATCTAGCCCACAGCATTTGGGTTGGAGGAGGATGATCTCTAATGGCCCTTCCAACCTAAGCCATTCTATGATTCCGTGATTCCATGATTTTGTTGTGTGGAAGCTGAGAACATCTGATCACTGAGGTTATTCAATCAAAGAATTTTGTGATTCAGAAAGAGACGATATGTAAAAGGTAAAAGCAGAAATGAGGACATACAGTGAAACACAAACCTGATAAACATAGGGTAAAAAACAAAGTTTACAGTCACTAACTGATAGGCTACTAAGAAGCTCCTGGTGAGCCTCTAGGTGGACTAGCAGGCAAGGAGGAGGCCTTAGGTGGATGAGAGGGCTCAGGATACAGGTATTGAGGTATTGAATGGTCACAAGAGGCCATGCCATTATTTGGGAATCTACAAATGCCTGTGTGCCTGTGAACCTGCAGATTGCTGTGTGTGTGTGTTTTCAGAAGTGGAATTCTTTCTTGACAACTGCTGGTTGACTGGGAGGAATCCCTGACTCCAGAGCTGCAGGAATATCTATCCTACGAGAAAATCATGGCCTTTCAGCCCAGAGAAGAGACAGTTCTGGGAACCATCCAACAGCCCTCATGCCTGCGGGGAAGTCACTGAGGAGAGACAGACTGGTTTTTCTCACAGCTTTTCACAGCTGTGCAGGGCAGGATGGCAATACATTAAGCACAAATTGGTAAGACAGAAGTTCAGACTGGATACAGGGAGAAGCCCATTGTCCCAAATGTTTGGGTTTTTGCCCCTGAGGTTGTGGAGACCTGACTGGATAGAAAGCTCTGAGCAACTCAGACTGCCCCTATAGATAAGCAGAAGCTTGGGGACTTACTGAGGACCCTTCTAGCTTGAATTACTCTGTGACAGATGTACTTGCAACATCACTTATAGTACTACTACTAGGCAAATACTACACTATTACTGTACTGTTCACACTACAGCCACTGATAAATAACATGATCAACTTCCTTAAGAAGTTATTCCAATTATTTCTTTTTTCTAAATCAAGTTCATTAGGGATACTGGAGAAAATAATTAAATAACTTTTGTGTGTGTGTGTGTGTTTATTGTTGTTGTTTCAATAAAGCCTGATGTTTTTTTCTGGCCTGTCAGCCCTCAAGCCCTCACTGGAAGTCAATGACAATTTCTTTCATGATCCAAGAGAGTAAGTTCAAGCGTAAAATGATTTCTTATACAACAATAATTTGTAAAAATACTCTTAGGATTGAATGTCTTTGAATATTTAACTTTTCATTCTTAATGAAAACATAACATTTGAACCAATTTTTGCAGACTGCTTTCACTAATGGTGACTATATGTGTTTTGCTGCTGTTGTGAGAAGACAGGAGAGTGATAGGGCAGGTGCGGTAAACAGAAATGCAGGTGCATGCTTTGTCACCTCAGCTTTTATTAAAATAACATAACATTGGATATTTTAATCCCAGGACAAGAGAACAACTGGCACAGCAGATCTACAAGAATGATACAGGTGTGTGTTTTGTGGACTCAGCTTTTTGAGCAGTGCCAATGTTAAGTAGGGTGACATGAAAAGGACAGCAAATAACATGATTATATAAAATCATGCATTACCTTTCAACATGTGGTGATATAAGGAAAAACAGAACTTGTATTTAATATTAAAGCTATTGTATACTTTAATAAAAATTTCAGGTAAGAAGTATTTTGGTGTTGAAATATGGATCCTCATGGAAACCAAGCTACTCAAGAATATGGTTAATAGTTTCAAATTTCCTTAATTTTTTAATTGAGATTCAAGTCCAGAAGCTGAACCCTCTACTTTGCAAGGCAGTATAGGTGTGAGACCCATACTGTTTTCCCGATTGGTTCCCTCAGTTTCTCTGGTCAAAGCTTCTCTAACTAATTAACTGAGAATTCACCAAGTGAACAAAAGAAAGCAAGAGTTACTAAAGTTCTTCACAAAAATTAGAAGTGTAAAAACAAAATACAGCACTCCTTTATTCTCTGTCTCCCAGAAGATGGATAGTCTGCAGGCCATTTATTTGTGAAGAATGCTAGTTTGTGAGAATGTTGTAGGTGGTTTGGGGATCTAAGCCTACAGATCTTTCTGTTTGCTTTATTGCAAATCTTCAGAATCCTTTGGTACACCAAATTCTCTATCACCAGCAAAAGTCAGGCAAAACCTATTTTGAACGATCAAGGTGAAAATGTTATTTGAAATTTGTTTACAAAGCATGGACAAAATAATATGGGTAAAAGCATTTTGCTGCTAGGAAAAATAAAGAAAAAAAAATCTTTTCATTCCAAACATTTTATTTAGGCAGCAGTATCTCCTCTTATGCATGTCTCTTTTTGCTTAACAATTAAATAGTATTCTTTTGGAATTATATTTTTTCTGCGGAATGCTTAGTTTGGTTAAGCTGCTTTATATGCTATTTGACTTAAATGAACACAATAATTTGAAGTAAGTGCTCAAAGTCTTTATATTTTTCGTGCACATTAAAGCAGTCAATGTGTTTAAAAATCCTTTAATAATTAAAACTCTTAAAATTTAAAACTTCAAAATAGTTTTTTTTTCCCTGCTTCCAAAAGTGGTTAACACTGATTTGATACTAATAATATAATTTATCATGCTTTGCAAGTAGAATGATGTCAAACTGGATGGAAGGGGTTATAGTGGATGAAATGTTGACATGAACCATCAGGGAGTGCTTACAGCTCAGAAGGCGAAAGGTCAACGGAGCAGTGGCAGCAGGGAAAGGAACCTAATTGCCCCCTTCTGCTCTGACCTTGTGAGGCGCCTTCTGCAACACGGTATCCAGGTCCATGACCCCAGCGCAAGAAGGATGTGGAGCTGTTGGAGTTGGTCTGGAGGATTCCACAAGGATCATCAGATGATTGGAACAACTCTCCTATGAAGAAAGGATGATGGAACTATGCTTGTTCAGACCTCACTGTGGCTTTCTAGCACCAAAACAGAACTTTAGGATGGTGACTGGCTTTTTTTTTTTACAGTGATAGGACAAGAGGGAACATTTCTGAAGCTAAAAAAGGAGAGATATAGATTAGTTTTTAGTCAGAAATTTTTTACTCAGAGGATAGTGAGGTGCTGGCACAGGCTGCCCAGAGAAACTGTGGATGTCCCATCCCTGAAGGCATTCAAGGCCAGGTTTCATGGGACCCTAGGCAGCCTGATTTAGTGGATAACAACACTGCCCATGGGAGGGGGTTGGAACTAGGTGATCCTTAAGTGTTCCCTTCCAACCCAAGCCATTCTATGATTCTACAGTTTCCCTGGCCAGCTCTCAGTGTGCAAACAACCAAAAGACATTAGAGAAGAAAGCAAAATCATCTATATGTACAGTTAAATATTGTCATTAAAAACAGTCATACTTAGATTACAAATGTATTCAGCCTAAATATTAGCTTAACTCAGCTTTGTAGCCCTCCTCCAGGCCTGCTCCAACAGCTTCAAGTCCTTCTTGCGTTATGGGCTCCAGAACTGGACCCAATATTCCAGGTAGGGTTTTACGAGAGCAGAGTAGAGGTGCAGAATTGCCTCCTTCAACCTGCTGGTCACACTTCTCTTGATGCTACGGTAGGCCTTCTGGACTGCAAGCGCACATTGCCAGCTCATGTTGAGCCTTTCATCAACCAATACCACCAGTCCTTCTCAGGGTTGCTGTCAAACCATTTTCTGCCCAACCTGTTTCTTTGCTTGGGATTTCCTCAATCTATGTGCAGGACCTTGCACTTGGTCTTGTTGAACTTGATGAGGTTGGCATTGACACACTTCTCAAGCCTTTCCAGGTCACTCTGAATGGCATCCTTTCCTATAGCATGTCAATATCCAGCACAACAAGCTGCTGTGTACTGTTTTACTACTGACAAACACAATATTGCACCTGCCCACAAGTATTTGATGTCAGTAAATGTGTAGGGTTGGATGGCTTTTAATTTTTCTTATTTGCATAAGGGAAATTAAACTCTTAAACATTACTTCTCTAGGGAATTAATGTACTTCTGCGGTAAAACATTTGACCTCAGGACTTTCCAGTATATTTCTTGTTCTTGTTTGTGCATCCCTGGAAGATGTTCACCAGTTGCGTCCCTGTATGGTGATTGATTTGTCTTGATGAATTACACTTCTTCAGCGATATACTTTGAAACATTAGCAGCAATTTGAGAGTGATAATGGGGTATCTCTCATGAGATCTGCCCAAGATAAGCAACATTAAATCCAAACAACTCTTTTGGTCTATTATGGACTCGTAAAAATAGAACAGAGTTTAGAAGTATTTTAAAATGGATCACTACTATTTCATAAAATTCAGTGTACTAGGGAACAAACATGAAATGTTATCTAAACATTTATCAGTCATATTTGCAATATATGCCATAATCACCTGTTGTTTTTGTTTGTTTGTTTGTTTGTTTGTTTGTTTTTCTGACTGAATCTAGAGTGATCCAGGTTCTTCTGTTAGAGGACATGCAATGTATAAGAAAATCTAAGTTCCCAGAGAAGAACTTTGTCCTTTGAATACAAAGTCCATAACTTTGTATTCTTGAAAATGTGTCACTGAATATATCAAGGCATGGAATCTTTAAACATGCTGTTATTTGACTGCTTTCATACAATAATACCATATTTATCCCTATAACTTTACAATTTACTTAATTTCATTTATTTTTTCTTATTTATTTTGCTTTGTTATAATTGTTGAGAAACTGAAACACTTCAGTTTCCCAACTGAAACAGCAGGAATGTTTCATTTACATATTTCATCCTCTGCATCTATTTTGTTCAAAAAGAAATGTTTTTAAAAGAAAAATGTTTTTAAAAGAAAAAAGAAAATATGACAATTTGAAGAATCTAACTAGGCAGCTTTTTTTTTTTTTTTTTTTTTTTTTTTTTTTTTTTTAATGGTAAAATTTAGATTTACTGTGTGTTCCTTAACAACAGTCCAGATTATTCTTGGAAGATCTGTCTCCTTCTCCACTCCCTCTATACCTCCTTCAAACACCAAAACCCCAAGGAGCACACATGATAGGTGATGAAAGGTCAATGAAGATGCTACTGGAATATAGCTGTTTTAAAGCACAATTTTTCCTCAGAAAAGGTTGAGCTATTGGACTGTATATCACCAGAAAAGCACTCAGATCTGTCAAGAACCTATAAGCACTCATTAGAGTTTTTTAGGCATTCACCCTTCAGAAAGCCTGGAAGGCTGTGAAGGAGAGGGGGCTGTACCCATTTATTCCGACAGTGGGCTGGAGCTGCCTGTGCCAAATGCAGTGCTTGTTTAAATGCAAATAGACTTCAACCAACTCCCATGGGAATGATGCATAATGTTAAGGAGTAGTGCATTGGGAAAATAATAATAAACATGCTAATCTATTCCTTTATGTAAAGCATCATCACATTTAGCAATTTTGTGCAAAGCATATTTGCTTATCTGTACTCTTAACTCTTCTGATGTTCCGTTAAACCACAGACATGAAATGATGTAATGAGAAAAAGTCTGCTTGGCCTTACTACAGATCCAAAGCATCAGTGCTGCAACTATATTGTGAGTCACAGGGAGTAAAGTGGAAATTTTTCCTTTTAAAGTATGGGACATGAAACATATCATCAGTCAGTTTTACAGGCGCAAGAGATGTGAAACTCTAAGATTCAGTGTCTCAATCTCCTGCTAATGGTCTACTGATCGGATCGAAAGTGTTTCATACTAGGATGTAATTAGTAAAAAGGCAATACTAAGACAAAAAGGCAAAAAAAAAAGTTTAGACCAACTGACGTTACTGGAGTAACTCAAGATTTGGAAAGTTTCACTGTTGAACAGAATTCAGCTTTTAATGTACAACTAATGGTACAAACCTAAATTAATGTAGGCTTTCTCATTTCAACTTTCACTTGGAATGATAAAAAATGAATAAAGTTAATAGAATTATATTATTCTATCAATCTTTGCAGAATACATTATTTACCAAGCTCTGCAGTCTATAGTTTTTTAGGTATAACAGAACAAAGAAAAGGACCGAAGAAAGATCACTTGCCCATAAAAAAGAAATGTAAATTAATTTTAAATGCACATCATGCTTTTTCATCTTTGACAGCAGCAGTATTTCAGAAGATACCAGATATGAGGTATTTATGGCAGGTGCAATACTACTTAGAAACTAATCTCACACACATAGCTGTTAACGTGAAATATGGATTTTAATAATCCAGCTTGGTGAGATACGTAAGTCTGCCTGGTGGGGATATGATTAGCCACAGTCTGCAAGATTAATTGAGATGCACAGTGCAAGATTGCATTTAGTGAACTCCAAGCCAGTCTGATTATGTAAGAGACCACTTAGTTAGGACTGTTTCTTTATGGATATAAAAACAGATAAATCTCAAACTCTACTGTGACAGCACAGTCAGAATAGAAACTATTTAAATCAGTGGACACGATGAACAGATCAACAAAGTAAAATACCAGACATTTTGTGAACAGGAAAAATGAACCGCCGACAACAAAGAATTCCATGTAGTTCAGATAGAAGGAAAAAAAACCATACAATAAATTTTTTATTGTTTTTAAATGTCTGTCATTATAAATACTTAAAATTGGTGGTACAAAACTTACTTTTTATTTAAATGGAACAATATTAATTCACGAGACAACTGTTTTTTTATAAATGGAAATCTTATTTTTGCTTTAGAGTTTGAAACTGCATTAAGATGAAATATGATGAACTACATGAAATAACAATCCAGAGGGTTAGATTACTTAAGAATGGCAGTAAAAATAAGAAATTTAATTCAATATCATTACTTTTCCATAATGAGTATATACTTCCCCTTCCAACCCATCACATTGTTGAAAACACCAATTTGTAATACAAGAAATAAGAAATACAGGACCATACTTGCAGAAACCACTAAATACTTTTCTCTGCTAGCTACCCTTAACTTGGATAATTTACCAATTCTCTCCTTGCCTCGGTTTTCCTGTCTCATTAGCAGCTGACAGAAGTACCAGAGGGTGTTTAGATACTATTGTTTTATCTTTACCGTTAAATGAGCACCAAAATTAGAAAGTTCTCTGGGATACAATTTGTTCTGAGATCTGGCAATAACTTCAAAGGATGAAAGTTGTGAAGAGAGCCCCTACAATCATTCATGGAAAAGTGTAAACTTTTATTTTATGCCCCCAGTTTTGCCTACATGGGCTCTCAGCTGCAAATTTACTAGCTTCTGGAGCCATCTAAATAATAGTTTTGTTCATTCTCTTAATCATAGTGAGCCTGGTGCAGATTACTCAATCTATTGTAGTTAAGATAATGACAAACTGCACAATGAGAAATGTCAGAATAAGACAGTCTAAACTATACTTCATTTGTTTACTTTGACTTATCTTTATTTTTGTTTAGGTTACATTATTCATGTAAATCATTAGTAAATGCAAGATATTTTATATAAAAGTATTCAACTCTTAGTAGCATGAACATCAGCCAATAATTTTGCTTTGTTAAATAATTTTCTGGATAAGAAAAATAATTTGTGAAAGTATGTACATGTCTCAAGGAAACACTACAGAAGAAACAACCAGTGGACACTGGACATTTTCTCTCCAGTTTACAAACCATATCATGACTATGTTGGATTTTGCACTTCTCTACAGTGTGACAGCCTGACATTCAATTCTACAGCATAACTTTCATTTTTCCTTTACTGTATATGTCTTCCTCAAGATATGCTCCTTGAAGCCCTTCAGTAAATTTTCTCCTCACCAAAATGCTTTCCATCACTTTTCAGACAAATAAGCAGAACAGAAAAACAGATGGATACAGATAACACTGATGTGAGGATGAACTAGAATGAACTGTGACCTTACTGATTACCAGCTGATGAATGGCCACCTAAGGAGAAAGCAGAGACCTGAAACACCTACAGAAAATACTGTACAGCAAGATATAATGCAGAAGGGCATTCCAAGCAGATGGGACTGAACTATAATGGGTTTGTTTAGATTTTAATGTTCTAGTTCCATGAAGTCCTTCAGGGACTATGTTACTGAAATAGATTCTGAACAAAAAAAAATTAGCAAATTTTGTAATGTACAGGAAGTTGTACTGTTCAGACTAACAGAAGCTTGTCAGTCTATTAGAAATGGATACTATTCAAAGGTATTTTTTGAAGGTATTGAGAAAAACAACAACAAAAACCAAGACAATGAACAAACAAAACTGTTCAGTAGCATACATACAAACTTTATCACTTAGGTGAAAAAATCCTTTGTGCCCTATGTAAAATCCCATTGCACTAAACATTTATTTTTTGACCATTGACAGCAAAGTATTCTGTACACATGTTTTTGCTCTAGGATAGGTGTAGTATTTATCTACATTTTTACTTCACTTACTTCACTTACTACTTTACTTACTACATTTTTACTTTACTTTTAATTCCCAGAAGACCTGAGAATTGTAGAAATTCAGTTAAGATCTTGACTTAAAGTCAAAGAATGCACATGAATTTTTTAATTTAAGTGATAACTGCTTTAGTGTTGAGGTAGATTCAAATATCCCCCACAAGTGTTTGTTTTTGGCTCCTATTTAAAAAGTTAGTCAAAATTATGTTGTCACGTACAACATTTCTTTACATTAAAGGACAGCTCAACAATTTAGGACTAAAAGCTTCACAGACAGAAGGTTATAATTTTTTTCTTTTCACAGATCTCTAAATACTTTAAATCTGTAATCAAAGTAAAAATGAAGAATTCAGCAAGTCATATTCTGACACTTAAAATGCTTCTTACCTTCAGTGAAAATTTTGTGTTGTATTTGAAAAAAATTAGAAGTTTTGTAAATTTTATGTGAGGAGTAAGTAAAATATCACTACCATGCCAGTCAGTGAAAGAGCTTTTATGGTTCAGAAGCATTCTACAGTATTATTCAAAAATCTGACTGTTATTAACATAGACTTTAGATCTGCAAGACTAAATGAGTTATCTTTCACTTCTATTCATATTTCTTATCATATTCCTAGGAAATCTGTAGAACTTATACTATTCTCAGGTTTTTATCTTTTCAGTCAAACAATTCAAATTATGTAGTTATTTGCTAGATGTTCTACTATAAATTAATTTTAAGACAAATAATAAAATATAATAAAATGTGTAGTCTGTGAAATATATTACAAGTTTAGAATAGCCTAAATTAGAGTCTACTTTCCCATGAAGACAGACAGTGATCTAAAGAAGCATCAGAAATATAAAAATAGTTCTATGCAAGTACAGCCACTGTGTGATTTGATTAATGATGGTGAAATATTGCACAGAATAACGTGGGAATATGGTGGGGATGCCTCTTGAGTTATGGCTTTTGATACTGTGGACATAAGAAATGTAAAATAATGGAAAATTATTTAAATTAAAATAATGGAAAAAGAATGATCAAACAGAGGTAAATAAAAAATTCTGGATTATTTCTCTCATCTCTAGATCAAAACTTTTCTGCAAATCATTCCTTTATAAAGTGGTACAGATGTACTTCTTTTATTTAAGATGTAACTCTTATTTAAGACAGTGTTGATATTTAATGACAGGAAAAAATATCTTTTCAACTATGTATCATACATAAGTGTATGTTCAGAAAAACATATGCAAGAACAGACTTATTTTAACTTTTGGCTAAGGCACACTGGAAAGAAAGAGGACAATTTAAAATGAAGTTGGTTCTTCACAACTTAATATGCCTTGAAGAAAACAATGCTTCCCTCATTCTTCATAGTGCTGAGGATAACAATAAACAAGAGTTCATACACAATGCAATTACTTGTAGGTTATGCTTTCTCTTATCTGTAATTACTCTTTACTTCATAGAGCCAAATGCTTAAAGATGAAGATAAATTACAACAAGTATTAAATATAATGGCTCTGTTTTCTCAACAACATAATGTGAAAATAGAAAAGGAAGAGATTATTCATTCTATTAATAATGAAAAGGGAAGAATAAAATTAAAAAAAAGTAAGTCTCACTTGCCTTGTTTTATTGCAAGAATCAGTGTGTTTTGATTGGCATGATGTTGAACTAAAGTCTCTTTTTCTACATGGTGTTTGATTTTTAAAATATACTTAAAAGCAGCACTACAGAGAATCTAGTGAATTCCTCTTAAATTTAGAAAGGGTAAAAAATATCCATTTGAACTATTCTTTTAACTCTGATTTTGACTATAGACTTGAGAATTAAATACTTTCAGTGTTTGAGAAACCACATAACTACTTTCCTCTTCAGCATTTCATTAGAGAGTTGTGTTGTTTATTAAAAAAATGTAGAACTGTTATTTCATTCCTATTAACAGAAGGATAGCATGCTTTCTATTTAGTACTGTTTTTTTTTGTTTGTTTTTGTTTGTTTTTTTTTAAACATACATATCTGTGTCCACATACTAGTAAAACAATAAACCCACATCAAGTACTATTTAATTTCACCTAACATTTGGAGTGCTTTCATTCATTTTTAATTTTTATTCATTTATTTATTTTTCAAAATACTCCTGAGTCTTCTACCTTTTTAACAACAGTTACATTAAGACTATAAAATAGTTTTCTCTTCAGATGTTACTTGTTACAGCTATGAAAAGAATTACTGCCAAACTAGTTAGGGCTAGAATTACATGAGTATTGGCATCTATAATAACAATAACTCACAAGTCACTCATAACTTCAACTGATCTAGACATCTTGCTGTTTCTTTTTCTTTCTCATCACAGCATTACATAACATGAATTAATATTAAGTCTATATAGTATAATTTCTGTACTATGGGTTAGTTGGCATGTACTTCTTTATATAATACAGGTACAGTTATTTTGTACACTTTTCTTTTGTCAACAACAAATGAAGTTACTTCAAAAGAAGACAACAGGAAAATCAGAAAGAAAGAAAAGGCTGGAAGGAGCCTCTGTGATCCATCCTCACCTTTGCTGCAATATCACTGCATCTAAACATTTCTGACAGTATTTGAAAGCAATGATGAATATACCACAACATCCTACAGCAATTTTCATGTGGACAATTAAACATCATAAATTGAAGTTTTCCATAATGTCTATCCTATATCCCTTCTGTTGCAATTTCATCTTTTGATTTATTTTGTTCTCAGTGGACAATTTATTTTATTTCTTCTTTGCAATTACGTTTATTTACTTAAGAAGTAAAACAGCCAAGCCCAACAGGTTTATTCTTCTCTTGCTTTATTATTTTATTTTTTACAGAGTTAATATCTCTACCATGCTTCATATGCTTGTTTGTTTCTTTACGCTGTTATGATTTTCTGATCCCTCTTCGGCTGAGCACAATACTCCAGAGAGAACTCATAAACTGGAAGAAAAGATTTACTTCCCATCTAACAAATAGCATTATTGTTTACATTTAGCATGAGAACTGTCTCCTTCCTTATATACAATAGATAAATGCATATGAATGAGAATCATAGAATGAGAATCATTGAAAAGGCCCACAGTGATCATCTAGTTTCAACCTCCCTGCTATGTGCAGGGTCACCAACCACCAGGCCAGGCTGCCCAGAGCCACATCCAGCCTGGCCTTGAACGCCTCCAGGGATGGGGCAATGCCTTCAGGGATGGGGCAAGGATGAGTTGTAAGAGATTGTTGTTTTACATGATTATCATCTCAAAGCTTGCTGGGGACACACACGAACAAGTCCAGGCAAGTCCTGGGCAGGGGTTGTGAAATCCTCTGCTTGAGGGACGCAGATGGACAAGGCCAGGGGCAATGAGAGAGATAAGCTGCAGCTTCATAGCTGTGAAGCGGTCTTTTGTGTGGACTTGTCTCAAGGAAGATGGCCATCTCAGGGGGTACTCACATGACTCTTACCCAAGCACCCAGGAACGCCATGATGGCACAAGAAGAAGGATAAAAAGGGGACCTACAACCATAAGGTTAGGGTTTCTGGCAACAGATTCCTCATGAAGAAGAAGAGGTTTCTGCCATGAGAAGCCTCACGACCTGCCTCTCTCCCTCCTGAACTTGCTCTGTGCTCTACCACAATGCTGAAGAAGAACAAAGGTGTCTGCCATCAGATCCCTCAGTATGGAATTCCTGCATGCTGACAGACTCTCCTGGGCCTGCCACCTGAGTCCTGCTGCTTTCTCCTGCACTGGCTCTGCAACATCTTCCTGCTACCTGCTTGCTGCCCAAGACCGGCCATGCGTTGCTGCTCTCCCCCTGCTGCCTTTGTCTTGGACCTTCAAAACATCATGCAACAGGATCACTGCTGGATCCTGGTGGTGACTATTGCGCTTTATACAATTTTTGCTTCTTTCCTATGTTTTCTATCGCCCTCCTTCCCTTCCCTGACTCCCTGATCAGGATTTATAATAAACTGGTTGGACTAACATATGAACCGTTGTTTCTTAATCTCACACCGGGTATATAGATATTAAAAGAACCTCATCTCCCTCCTATAAATTAAAGCAAAACATGAGTAAATATTAATACTAACCTGTTTTTAACTGTATTTCTTTCTCTAATATTTTCTTGTCTCTAATATTACTTGCCAACTCCTGAAACTTCTCCTTTTTCAATTTAATGAAAAATAAAAATGAAATATCTAAGATTTTACAGAGAAATTTGTTGCTGCTTTTCCTGTCTGCTGACTTACAGAGTACGATTTTTTCTTTATTCCTTCTTTGCTCTCTACATGTCTCAACTGAAACAATAGCAAAAATGTAATCTAGCACCATTGCTGCCATTAAAAATTATCACAACTCTCCATCATGTCAATTAAGTCACAAGTTAAGCTTGTAATGTTGTCATATTTAGATTCTCAATTTCTGGGGTTTTTTTTGTTTTTTTTTTTTGTTTTGTTTTGTTTTTTTTTTTCTTCCCTCTATGTATTTATGACACCTGCGTGTACATATGCACATATGCATTCAGGCAGCTTTTTCCAAAACTGCTATTGCCTCATCTTCAAGTGAAATCGGGTGAAATTTCCCCGAAACTAGAAATGTTGAAAGTTTCTGCATCAGGACAAAAGAGAGGTAAGAATTTGAAATAAAAGTAACAAGATACAGAAAACTGTAGTACTGCAGGTAGCTCATTTGAAATATGCAAGGCTCCTGAGGATTCAATGAATTTATAATACTTGCTTCAGGTCACCTTACAGAATTAAATAATGAGATAAGAATTGAAGTTCTGTGTTACATAGTAGTGAAAATTGAAAGATTAATGAAGAAAACCCATATTGGTTCAATGAAGTTTTGGATTAAATAAAAACAACACAAAAAGAATAATAGATTAGCAATAGATTAATAAGAATGTTCTGCATACAACTGATGGAACACAAGAGACTTAGAAATGAAATAATAAAGTAGATTTAATTCATGTCCCCATATTAAGTTTGTGAAACAAATCTACAAAGGATGGGGAAGTTACTGCATATACAATATTTGCTCTTTGTCAAATACAACTTGAGTACAAAAGATAAGTTTAAAAGTGAAAGCAAAATATTAAGATAAATTCACTGGAATTTGATTTCTTGCTGGGTACTGATATGATTACTATTATCTTTATTTCCATTAATCAGAACTCTAATAGAATCATAGAATGACTTGGAAGGGAACTTAAGGATCATCAAGCTCCAACCCAACTTCTGAAGGAAGGGCTGCCAGTTTTCATATCTAATGCAAGACCAGGTAGCCCAGGGCCTCATTCAATCTGGCCTTGAACACCTCCAAAGACAGGGCATCCACAACCCATCTGGGCTGCCTGTTCAAGCATCTCACCACCCTCTTGGTAAAACACTTCCCTGATGCCCAACCTAAATCTTCTCTATTCCAAATTAAAACCGTTTCACCTTGTCCTGCCATTATCTATCATGTTAAGTTTTTTATGCACCAGGACCCCCAGGTCCTTCTCTGCAGGGCTGCTCTCAAGGATTGCTCCTCCCAGTTCTCATTATTCTACATTGTCAGTACTGATGTTTTTTTTTTTT
The DNA here is from genome assembly GCA_035772895.1 of Perdix hodgsoniae. Taxonomy (NCBI): domain Eukaryota; kingdom Metazoa; phylum Chordata; class Aves; order Galliformes; family Phasianidae; genus Perdix; species Perdix hodgsoniae. The sequence continues at coordinate 19,143,351 of JAPSGF010000008.1, forward strand.
GTTTTTTTTTTTTTTTGTTTTGTTTTTAAATGAAAATGCATCTAATTATTTATTAGAAAGGAAACAAAAGGAAACAAATTGTGACAAAAGAAAGAAACAAAAACAAACAGTGAAAGAACTTCTTCCTGCACCTGGCAGCTAAGTGTCCCAGGTTCTGCAGGCCTGCAGTTATCAGCAGGGTCAGCTGCAGCTCCCAGACCTGTCGCTGAGCACACTGGCATTTACTTGGTTCTGACCCCCACTGAACAGAGAAGCACACCTTGCTGCAGTGAAACAATTTCATTCTCTTGAGTACTGCTCATCTAAACTTGAAATAATGACATTCAAAGTGTCCAGAAAAAAAGAACACAGAAATTTGATATATGTTGGGCTAATTTTAGTCATGGGGATACACAGTGCAGGGAACCATGAGTGCTTACCTGTTCAGCTGACCTCAGACTGGCCTCAGAGAGAAACTGTTATATTCTACAGAAAAAATGGAAAACTGCCTTGTCCTTAAGAGAAATACATTTTCTGAACTCTACAAATTATGAATTTTGATGTGCTATAGAGGAGATATAAGAAAGAATATCTGCAAGTCTTCATTTAGGGGGCAGATTTGGGGATTTCTATGAATGCGTTTCTAATGCCTCAAAAAGAGGAGTATTATGTACAACCAATGTGTTAGAAGGAACAATTCATATTATAATATTCATTTTAGTTTATGTGCTTTTGAAATAGGCTGCATTAACTATGTGAAGAAAGCATAATGCTCAGCCCAGTTAAAAAGTATCTTGCTGGTTATAAAGGAGATAATTTGGAGATAATTATTTGGCTGCACTGTTTGACAACAGCCTGTTGAAATGGTTTCATGATGGTAATATCTTCCTTTCTAAATTTTATATAAATTTGTTTCCTATATTTGAAACTCCCACATATATGTGACTTCTTTTTCCTTGCAGGAATAAAAATAATGAAGAGAGCAAGGATGAGCACATGATCATCAGTAATATGAAAGAGTACCAGTTTTACGTCACATATAACACTGCTGTGGAGAGATCCTGGTTATCCTTATCATACAGTGGACCATACTGCTTTTGTTCTTGGAAATTATTCAAGTCCCAGATAAGATTTCCTTCTTGTTCTTTTTTCATTTTTTTTTTTTTTTAGTCAGCCATAGCAAATTAATCACATATTTGGGCTAATTCCATTAGATTTCTTCACTGTAAATGAAAAAAAAAGATGCCCTTTTAGAACAAAAATTGTCTTATCTTGAAGAATAAGATGAATGGTTCCCCAAAAATGCCTCCTTTTACTGCCATGAAAAGTTCCTGGAGCAATCAAGTCAATTGTATAGCTTAATAATGTAGAATTTAAAAAAAAAAAAAAATGACATTTGATCTGCCACTCTTTGTACTGGGGACACCATACACCAAATATGTAGGTGTTTGAACTCAGCCAGCTCCTTCATCTCACATTCCCATTTCCCGTTAGTCCTAGGCTAGAATTCACAGTTTAACTGCTTGTAGATATGAGAAAAAAAAAACAAAAACATCTCCACAAGGTAAACCAACAGTTTGAATTCAATTATTTTTCCAAAAAGATAAAGCACTGGATATTTCAAGTGATTTGAATACACACACCCCAGACCTCATAGTTTATTTGGGTATATTCTCTGGAACACTTTGGTCTTGACTAGTGCACATCCATGCAGTTGTTTTCAACCTGACAATAGCTGATGGTTCAAGTTAAGTAATTTCACACAATTTCTAGTATTTTGGTTTATTTTACGTGGTGATTTCTGCCCTAATAAGTGATAACTGAGTCCTATTCCACATGAACTCTTCTACAATAAAGCAGTTTCATTGGCTATTAACCAACCTATTGACTCACTGCTTCATTTTCCTATTTCCAAATCTGCAGTCCCAATATCTGCAATGTGAATGTCATTTTGAGGAAAAATGAGACTACAAATAGAATACCTGATTGAAAATGAAGAGCCCAAACTGTGAAAAAACTCAAACTGCTTTAAAAAAACCCTTTGTTAGTGTTGCTTTATGGCATTTTAAAAATTATCTCTGCTTTCAGAAAGTAGTATTAAAAAAAGACTAATTCAGTGCTACCAAAGATAAACAAGTATTCAAAGTCTAAATTCTGTGATACCTTCTAGAGGGTTTTGTAATGCAATTGTACATTACATATTGACAGAAAGAAAATTCTTCACAGAAATGTTTGATTCTTTGGGCAAACTCTGGAGCATGAATACAGCTGGAGAACACAACTGTATTCATTTTATAATATTCATTGTATTCATTGTATGAGTATATAGTCTTGTCCAGTCTCTCCATGGTATTTGTCTTTCCTGTGGTTATTTTCAACTTCATTTTCCTTACATATCAACTTTCTCCTTAGCAGCGCTCTTCTCTGTTATGCCAGTATATTAGATCATTCGAATAGCCTCCACATACACTACTCTGCCTTCTTCAACCTTGAATAAGAGATTATTTGCATTAAATCCCCAAATCTGAGTTTGTCTGGACATTGTCTAGGAAATGTATATACCATAAACTACAGAGCCATCAATGTTAATAGTGGAAAATGGGGAAAAAAGTAGATCTTTTGATTATCAAGTATTGCTTTGCGCTGAAACAGCAATGGAAATGTTAACAATACCTATAGAGAAATACAAAATAATTAACAGATCTAAAATCAAGATGTATGCCTTGTGAGCAGAGATTTCTTTATGCAGAGAATTTGCTAGCCAAATAAGGTACATGTACAAGTATTAATTCAAGTGCTTTATGCCATTAGTGAACACTTTCTGCAAAACAACTGACAACTAAGTGCCATCAATTAATTGTAATTTAGATGGATGAGAAAGTGAATCTTGAATGCACTTTCAATACTATATTTGAAGGAGAATCTTAAAAGTATATAATATTTTGATGACACATGATTTTTGAGTTTGTTTTTATTACTATATTCAATTAATTTCTTATAGAAAATACAGTCCGAAGCTTCATTACCAAAATATGAACATCTTTAAACCTTATTTCTCCAACTATTCCCATATCAAACCATATTTTTAAAATTAGACATGCTGCATTTAGTCAGCTTTACTAAAAGTCACAGAAATATCACTATCCAAAGAATAAGAACATATACTGTGATTATATACTACAGTATATAAAGCTATTTCCAATAAGTAGTAATGAATGCACCCAGAATGAGTTCATTGTGAAGTGACATATTTTTTGAGTAGCATGCCATGAGCACCAATCTACTGCATTCTCACTACCCAGTTTTTAGAGGCTTTATACTGAAATGGATTTCCCAGTGAGATTCATATCTCTCTGAGAGCTACTCATACTGTACATTACATTCACTGTAAATATCTCCAGCAGCCCTATTAACTTTTATGCATTAGCTCTTCTATTTATTGCAACTTAATGAATGCATAATAATTTTAGTTTAGGACACCATTAGCAGGATAGATTTTCCAAGATCCTGTAGCTCAGCAGATGCGCTATCATAAATTACCACAAAGCTATGTGCTTTTTTTTATGACAATCATAAGACAAAGTTATTAGAAAACCCTTTTTTATACTCTACTACATACTTGGCATTCAGAAAGGCCACAGGTTTAGTAAAAGCATCTTGTCTGTGTGGTATAATCAGCATATGTTCCACAAATAACTGGGATTTAAGAAGAAATGTGGTTATAAAACCAGACATACAACATTTTTTGAGGTAGGGCAAGTAGACAAGAATTAAGGAGATATACCATTAAATACGAGAAAGCTGCTTGCGTCTGACAATTGGAACGATTACTTTACATTGTATTCATAACAGTAGCTCTTTCCCTTCCCAGTTATTTGAAATAACAGTCAATAAAAATGAACCATGTATTTAAGGGTTTGTTGAGGTTTTACATGAACAAATGAAATGGTATTTGTGTCACCCACTTCACATCTATAAAGACAAAGCCATAAAGCACAAATGAGTGAGTGCATTTCAGGAAAATTCAAATGTATAAAATATTTTCTGAATCTCTGCCACACTTAGGAATTAATGCTTGAAACCATGGAGAACATTTTAAGTAGCTGTAATATGCACTTGGGTAATTCATGTAAATCCTACATACAAAGTTTCAGTATGACAAACAAGTCATCTTGCTTTGATCTAATTTTAGACTATTAAAAAAAAAAGCTAAACCAGCTTTAAAAGCCAAATTATAAATCCTGCAGACATCAAAATAAGTTAAAAGCAACAAAGATAACCAAGAAAAAACATCACTTCCTACTGTGAAATATATGTGAGCATTAGATAACCACTGTATTTCTGGTTGAACAAGCTGTTCTATGTACAATTATAAATTTATGAACAAAACATTAATTCTATGGATTTGGATAGGTTTTTGAAGTTGTTTACTGATCCAGTGAAGTAGTTGGATAGACTTACAAACCAGGAAATAAAATGCAACGCTTTCATGAACAAAGTTGAATTTTGTCAGTAAAATGTCTTAGTAAATAGTTTTTATCTCAGCTCATGTTTTCTACTTTGTTGTTTTGTTTCTCAGTTCTCTCCCACATCCCACTTGGGTGTTGCAAAGATTTGAGTGAAGGACTATGTGGTGCTTTGCTACCTGTTGGACTAGAGCATAGCACCATGAACTAACAGTTTACCAATTTCAGAAATCACAGGGAGAGACACAAGAACATATCACGCCTTCTAATTCTTAGCAGAAATCAGAATTCCTTTGGAAAACTCTGCATTCACTTCTGGGTACAACTTAACTGTACAGCAGTGCTCAAGTCAGTCGTTTTAAGTCCTCTTTGACTTGTATTTTACACTGAACACAGCCTGTTGGCAGCTGAATAGTCTTGTATGCAAATCAAGTAAATGAGACATATATCTTCCATTTCACATTTTTTAAGATCTGCCAGGGTAGTTAGCTTTGCACTGCATGTCATTGGTTTATCTTTCTACAGCATACACGGATGTCAATGACATCATCATAGGTTTTCTAAACCAAGCACAGAATTATGCTTTTTTTTAAATTATTTTTTAAATAAATAACATTTTTGAAAACAAACTATTTTTCAAATAGATATTAAAATACTTTGTAATAAATATAGGTATTTTATAATTTGCTGCTGAAGGACTACACCTTGGTTTAACGTATTTAACTTTCTCTGTTCACGTATGTATGCACTCACTGTATATCACATTGCAAAGAAAAAAGATATACCTCAGCAAGTATACTATCTATTTAACCTTTATCTAGTGACTAAAGAAATATAATAGAAATATGTATTTATTTATTTATTTATTAACTTAATTCAATTGAAAATATAGTGGGATAATTTTTCAATTCAGTTCACTGTTTTATGCATGACTTATAAGTAATAAATTGTGCTTCATGTTTACACCTTAAAAATAGTATTCTGGATGAACTAGCAACCTAAAGATTTATTTGTTATGAGTTTGTCCTTTGCAAAGAAATTTTCTCCTTCAATAAATTGCAATCTTTCTTTTCAACAAGAACTTCAAGATTTGCAGACGTTGTAGCCAAATTAATGCTCTTCTGTATTATATACGCATTGTTCAGGCATTTTGTTCTGCATAGTAGTACTTCATAACAGCTTAAGTAACAGTTACATTCAAGTTAAATCATCAGCCTTGAATTCATGTCTTCATTAAGTTAAATAGTATATTACAGAATTAGAATTGACTCTCTTATCCTGCTTATAGTGCTAGTGTGTAGGTTGATACTTAATTTTGGTAAGTGAGAGACAT